>CM029611.1:1053997-1213997 GCA_017311315.1 Dendrocalamus latiflorus
TACTTTTCTCCCGGTACTGGAGAATTTGACGATGGGTCTTTGTAGCGCCTAATCCTAGTTGGTTTCCCTGTGGGCTATGGTGACACACCGCTGGACACTTTTGTTAATTATTTGTCTTTCGCTGCACTTTACTCTTGATACTTATATTTATTTGGCTAGTCAGCCATATGTTATAAACTTTATTTGCTTCGCTTATATATTGCCCCTTTATTGTAAATTAAATATATGCGATGTGTATAGATGTGATATCAATATTGTGAATGTGTGTACTAGCCACTTATCTTGGGACTGATACAGAACACATACGAGGATTTTAGGTATTCAATGCCGGGTTAGAGACCATGTGGAGGTGACCCCATGTTTGTGATGAGTACATAACCCTTGTTTTAGTAAAGATTGAGTTTGGTTTTTTGGAGTTTGTGCTTTCTCTGCAAAGTTGTAAGCCTTAGATGTGGTCGGCAGCTTACGACCACATTGTGTTGTTTCTGCAAAGTCGTAAGCCCTAGCGAGTGGTCGGTAGATCGTTCACGATGACGTTGTGTGTCGTCGAGCTCGGATAGAAGGTTTATGACCACGTTGGCCGTGGTCGAAAGTCAGCCGAAGAGTTTATGACCACGTTGGCCGTGGTCGGAAGTCAGCAGAAGGGTTTACGACCATGTTGGCTGTGGTCGGAAGTCAGCCGAAGGGTTTACAACCATGCTGGTCGTGGTCGGAAGTCAACAGTCAGGTCTTTGACCATGTTCTGAAGTTGGTAGACTTTGACCACGCTGTTCGCAATTGAAAGTCGGCAGTCGGGTCTTCGACCACGTTCAGAAGTCGGCAGACTTCGACCACGTTGATGGGAAACGCGGTCGGAAGGCGTGGTCGGTAGTCGAAAGCGGTTTTCGACCATGTTGACGGGAAACGCAGTCGGAAGGCGTGGTCGGTAGTCGAAAGTGGGTTTCGACCACATTGTCGTTCAACCACGTTGTCTACGGTAGAAAGCGGGTTTCGACCATGTTGTCGTTCAACCACATTGTCTGCGGTCGAAAGCGGGTTTCAACCACATTGTCGTTCGACCACGTTGTCTACAGTCGAAAGAGGGTTTCAACCACATTGTCATTCGACCACGCTGTCTGCGATCGAAAGCGGGTTTCGACCACATTGTCTGCGGTCGAAAGCGGGTTTCGACCACGTTGTCATTCGACCACGCTGCCTGCGGTCAAAAGCGGGTTTCAACCTCGTTGGCACTTCGACCATGTTGTACGGCTTCGATCACGTTGTACGTGGTCAGAAGGTGCTTCGACCACAATGAAAAGCGTTGTACATGGTCGGAAGAGGCTTCGACCACATTGTACGTGGTCGGAAGGGCTTCAACCACGTTGCACAAGGTCGAAAGGCTCTTCGACCACATTTAACGTGGTTGGAAGAGGCTTCGACCACCTTGTGGAGCATTGAACGTGGTCGGAAGGGGCTTCGACCACATTGTGAAGAAGTGAATGTGCTCGAAACTTCAGCAGAAGGTTTACTACCACGAAGTCGAAGTGATCGGAGGAGCTATAACATGGTCGTAGCGACTGTCTTACCAATTGAAGGCAATTAGCGATGGTCATAGCTTCTGTTCAAGCGGTCGTACCGACTTCTGAGTGGTCGTAATGATTAGCCATGTGGTCGTAGGCTATAAGCTTTTCATGTTTTGTGCATTCGACTGGTCGTAAATGGTTTACGACCAGTTGGGGGGATTTCAGAGTACATTCTATTGATGCAGATTGATGATCTTCGTGTCTTGTGCGGTGCTATGTGATGTGTTTCTTGTTTGTGATGGTTGCAGGATCTCGGTGCTAGGTCATGGTGAGGCGTAGGAGGACCGGGACTAGGCACATGAGGTGTTAAGGTCCAGAACGGTCAGGAAACACCGAAGATGATCGAGGCTGGTGAGGTGGTTGCAAGCCGGAACGACGAGGAACCAGAGCTGGAGCTGCCAGAGGTGAACATGACGGGCAACAACGAGGTGGACCGGGGTTAGACTCAGGGAGGAGTCGAGATCCAGACGGTCAAGATGCCGGGTGTAGTCGTGTGCAACAAGGTGGACCGGGACTAGACTCAGGCAAGAGTCGAGGTCCAATCGGTCGGAAGCAGGTGCGGTCGTGCGAGAAAGAAGGAAGCTTCCGGGAAGGTGCATGACGGGCAATTCGGTGAATTGACTCAGGCCTGCAAAAGGAAGTGGTTTCTGTGCTCAGATTGTGTTAGCGGGTTGTTGCAGGTGTGTCTACATGTAAAACCTGGTGTTAGTTGGAGTTAACAGGTTTCCCCCCGCTAATAAAGGCTATAAATAGGAGGGTAGAGCACCAGTACTCGGAGAAGTTGTTTCAGAGAAGCTCTGGGCTTTCATTCTGTTCTTGTGTGAGTTGTTCTCTGGGTGGAGCGTGTGTGCTCTTGAATCTCTTGGATGGAGTGGCTGTAGAAACCTCCATGAATGAAATCATCCATCTCTATGCCTTTATTTGATTTGCTTTACCTGTTTGATGATTGATTGACTTGTTCGCAGCTTCTCTGTTCCATCTTATCTTCTCTTCTCTTTTCTACTGTCTAATAGGCTGTTTTGTTTTGGGTTGCTTTGCTTTCGACTTGCTTAGAACTGGGAATCATTCTCAAAGCCATCTTGGCTAGTCTATTCCCGAGAGCACGGTCTAATCGTAGTTCTTGGTCTGGCAGTCGTGCGCCTTCCTGTGTCCTTTGTCTCAGTTACGACCATGGCATTCTCTTTGACCACGGCAGAGATGTTTTGATTGCTTTGCATTTTCTCGACCAGAGGACGTGGTCTTGCTGTGTTTGAAGTCCCATGACCAATTAATGGGACTAATTAATCTGTGAATCAAAAGTTATTCCAAAATCGGATCTTGCGGTCGTGCGCTTCCTCCTCCTCTATTTTGCTATCGACCACGCAGTAAACACTGTTCGCTTTGTTTTCGGTCGCGACTGTTTTCTCCTCTATTGTCGGTCTGTTTTCTCGCTTTCCAATGAATCGTCTGTTTACGACCGAGTTGTCTGATCGACCACTAGTTGGCTTTCGACCACTCTGTCACAGATAGACCACCGCTCGGTTGGTTCGACCACGGCAAAGCGCTTCGATCGCTCTGGACTGTTCTCGGCCAGCGGCTGGTTCTTCATTGTTTCAGTTGTTTTCCAGTGAGCATTCAATCTTTGTCTTCGTAGCTCTATAGCTATTGAAGAAGAAGGATTGTGTGAATACTTGAGGAGATTTTAAGGCCCCATTCACCCCCCCCCCCCTCTATTGCCTGTTCGGTCCTACACCGGGGTCCGCACAAAAGTCTTCCTCTATGTTGCTAAGTGCATTCTCGGATGCTGATTGGGTAGGTTGTGCTAATAACAGGTGATCCGTGGGTGGTTTTGCTCTTTTCATTGGTAGAAATCTCATCTCCTAGAACTAAAGGAAATAAGAAACCATGTCTAGATCGAATATGGAGTCAGAGTACAAGTCACTTGCTAATGCTACAATAGAGATCACTTGGCTTCACTCCCTTCTTGGCGAACTAAAAATTTTTCAAAGTAGACCACCTTGCCTATGGTGTGATAATTTCTGAGCAACTTACCTCTCGACCAATCCAGTTTCCCATGCTCGGACTAAATACATTGAGGTAGATTTCCACATTGTGCATGAAAAGGTTAGACGCAAAGATGTGGAGATTAGATTTATATCTTCCAAGGATCAAGTAGATGACATCTTTACTAAGCCACTAGCAGTAAGGCAGTTCACAACTCTTCGACACAATCTAAACCTCATTCAGTCGGATAAGATTGAGAGAGGCTATTGAAAGAATTGATAACTATCGTATAGTTAGAGATGTTAGCGGTAATTCTGAGAACGGTATTGCTACTGTGTGGATGTACGACACTAAGAAAAATATTGGAAGCTAAGATCACCTGGAGAGAGCAAAAATATCAAATGCATCCAAATCTCCAAACTCACCCATCCCCAGCCATTACCCATCTCCATGACTCCACTCATCCCCGCACTTAGTCACTCACTCTTTGAACTCCTAAGTACCAATCCCCACCAATGAGGCCATGACCCATCCCTTTGTCTAACTCTCATTTCCAACCAACTCCACCCCTCCTCCCCCACCGGCGAGTCACCGATGGCTGGATGCTCAAGGTCATAGACATGGTCCTCCCCCTCCCCCCACTTGACCGATGAAGAGAGGTCGGTGTGGCATGTCGGACAAAGGCCAAAGGAGTCGGGTCAGCTGATGGCGACGAGATGAGTGGGAAAGGATGCAAACAATGAGCAGAGTAGCAGGGAAGGGTGCAATAGCTTGACCGGAGACAAGACAGCTTGTAGCCTCTGCCTCGTCAGATCCAAGTCTGCCAGTGAAGACACATAAGGTTGGCCACCTCCTTGGACTGGGGGAGCTTGGCCTCCTCTTTTGGTAGTTTTGTTGCAAGCACTTTCTCAAATTATTGCGATACTCTTTTTCCATTGTTGCAAGAAGTGTTTCTAGTTGTTGCAATGTGAAGTTTTATGTAGTCCAATTTTGTTACATTTGTTCCTTCAATTGTTGCATACACACTTTTGAAATGTTGCAATAATTGTAACAATGCGGTTTTTATCCTACTTTTTGAAGTACATGTGCGTATAGTAACAGGATATGTAATTTCAAGTGAAATTCATCTAGTGACGGGGATTTTTCCTAACTTTTATTCATCACTTCTTACTTGTGCCCACGGGGCGTGCTCGACAAAAGTAAATTAGAGGATGCTAACATAACCCGTTATGTTTCTCAATGTTGTTTTTGTTGCAATATTTTAATTTTATGTATGTAACATTTTGATTTCATATATGCAATACTAAGATTTTTTATCAATTTTTTTGTTGCATACATGCCGAAAAATGTTACATATATGAACAAAAAATATTGCCACTGATAATACAAAGCTAGTGTCCGGATCGAACGTCCGGACGCTAGCAACTCCCTTCTGAGAATATCTCTATTGTACGTGTATCTAACCTGTACGCGGGATTCTCTCCTCCGTGTCTAGCTGTAACTCTGCATCTCATGTAAAGAGGCTATAAATAGAGACCATCTCACTACTGCGTTTCTGTGCAGTTCCCATCTATTCTCTTCTTCCTTGCCTTTCATTTTAAACGTGCTCCCCGGCCGCTACCAGTGACTGTGTAGTGCACAAGCAAGCACTATTAATTTCCTCACTGTCACAGTGTCACTTCTCGGAGCAACTAACACAATGGAGCTGGGGGCCTCCACAATGCTTGGAACGATCACCTCCTCTCCACTTGTGAAAGCACTGCTGCTCGCAGTATCGTTCATCTACCTCGTCCAACGGCTTAGGCCGCAGAGGAAGATCAGCGGCTGCGCGTCCTCGGCTGCGCCGCTCCCGCCGGGACCGGTGCCGTGGCCAGTCGTGGGAAACGTGCCCGAGATGATGCTCAACAAGCCGGCGTTCCGGTGGATACATCTGATGATGAAGGAGATGGGCACCGACATCGCCTGCGTCCGGCTAGGCGGCATCCACGTCGTCGCCGTCACCTGCCCCAAGATCGCGCGGGAGGTGCTCCAGAAGCAGGACGCCAACTTCGTGTCCCGCCCCCTCACCTTCGCGTCAAGGACGTTCAGCGGCGGCTACAAGAACGCAGTTCTCTCGCCGTTCGGCGACCAGTGGAAGAAGATGCGCCGGGTGCTCACCTCCGAGATCATCTGCCCCTCCCGCCACAAGTGGCTCCACGACAAGCGCGCCGACGAGGCCGACAACCTCACCCGCTACGTCTACAACCTCACCAGGAGCTCAGGCGCCAGCGTTGATGTCAGGCACGTTGCCCGGCACTACTGCGGCAACGTCATCCGCCGGCTTGTCTTCGGCAAGCGCTACTTCGGCGAGCCGCAGCCCGACGGAGGGCCGGGGCCGCTCGAGGTGCAGCACGTGGACGCCGTGTTCACCTCCCTAGGGCTCCTCTACGCGTTCTGCATCTCCGACTACCTCCCGTGGCTGCTCGGCCTCGACCTCGACGGCCACGAGAAGGCCATCAAGGAGGCCAACGCGACGGTGAACAGGCTGCACGACACGGTCATCGACGAGCGGTGGAGGCAGTGGAAGAGCGGCGAGAGGCAGGAGCTCGAGGACTTCCTCGACGTGCTCATCACGCTCGAGGACTCCGAGGGCAACCCGCTGCTCACCATCGAGGAGGTCAAAGCACAGTCTCAGGTCACGCACGCGCATCAAACACAACGTAGTATTGTATTGTACAGATAGCATGCAAAAATACTAGTTAATGAACTAACGTACGTGTACTTGCATTGCGTGGGCTTTAAGTAGTACTACCGTACGTGCGTGCAGGATATCACGTTCGCGGCGGTGGACAACCCGTCGAACGCCGTGGAGTGGGCGCTGGCGGAGATGATGAACAACCCGGAGGCGCTGCAGACGGCGGTGGATGAGATCGACCGGGTGGTCGGGCGGGAGCGGCTGGTGCAGGAGTCGGACATCCCGCGGCTCAACTACGTCAAGGCGTGCATCCGCGAGGCGTTCCGGCTGCACCCCGTCGCGCCCTTCAACGTGCCGCACGTCGCTCTCGCCGACACCACCATCGCCGGCTACCGCGTGCCCAAGGACAGCCACGTCATCCTCAGCCGGACAGGGCTGGGCCGCAACCCGAGGGTCTGGGACGAGCCGCTCCGGTTCAAGCCGGAGCGCCACATGGCTGCTGACCCGACCTCGGCGGTGGCGCTCACGGAGAACGAGCTGCGGTTCATCTCCTTCAGCACCGGGCGCCGCGGGTGCATCGCGGCGTCGCTCGGGACGGCGATGAGCGTGATGCTCTTCGGCAGGCTCCTGCAGGGCTTCACCTGGAGCATGCCGGCTGGGGTGGCGACCGTCGAGCTGCGTGAGTCGACGCACGACACCTTCCTGGCCAAGCCGCTGGTGCTGCACGCCCAGCCGCGCCTGCCGGTGCACCTCTACCCGGGCATCTAGTTAATTAATTGGGGATTTCTACGGCTATGTACTCCTACTACTACTCTTTTTGCCTCCGATGTTGAAGTCTTGTCTCCGATCAGCTAATAAAGAGCTCCCCAATCGCCACGCATCGAATAAATGTTATCATATTCCTTTAATAAATTATCAGTTATAAAGATTAGCAAGTATTTGTCTTGTTGGTAAAGCTCTTTATTTGTTGTATGATATTATGGGCCTGTTTGGCAGAGCTCCACCAACTCCAGATCTACCAAAAACAGCTCCACTCCACGAATTTTTACCCAAACGCTCCAGCTCCACGAAATCTGGATCCACCAAAATACTGAATCTAGCTCCAGATTCATGAAATCCATGGAGCACCTCAAGGGGTGCTCCACGAAACCTTGTTGGGAGGTAATTACCCACCTTTTGCCACTGGTTACACATCTCATCCCATACCACCATAAAACCCATGGGCAAAACAGGCCATTCCCACCAAAAACTCAGTTTCGTTGATCTGGAGCTGCTGTGCAAGCCAAACAGTTTTGTCTAGCTCCATGGTGGGATCCCAGATTCACGGTGGAGCTGTTTTTGATGGATCTGCTGCTCCAGATTCATTTTTTCAGTTGTGAAGCTCTGCCAAACAGACCCTATTTTAAAAGATTCCTGGCCGAATCTCACAGGTCAGGACACTAGTGACTTATAGATCAGCATATGTATTGATTGATAACCATGTTTTACATGGTCATAGATAATGTAGAGACATGTTAGAGAATATGGTGTTGGATTGACCTACCTTGAGACACTGTTAAGATTATTGTTTTTATATGTCATCAATTGGTCTGAAGCAATGATGATGTATAATCCTTGTAACTGATATCAGAATAGTTTTCTACATATGTAATAGTGTACTTAGAGATTTTCAAAAGCTACTTTATAATTGGGTAGTTATAAAAATAACTTTTGAGCATTCTATGAAACATACGGAAGAATGTGACAGGTCGGATATGAGATTTATCCCTCCTACATAATAGAAGAGATATCTCTAGATCTGATCGGATAAACAAAAGTATGATCATACCACGAGTGGTTGAATAGTCAACCATATGAAGATACTTTTTTCTACACTTGCTCTTGAGCACAATAAATGTCGACGCCCTGATCGCCTCATGTAAGTCAATTAATATGTTCATTTTCCAAGTTGACATATGTAGACAATGATAAAATCGTACGTAATCAATCACATCGTACGTAATTAATCACAGTGACCGATCGTACTTGCAATATTATTTATGACGATTTACAGACGTCTGGTTAGGCTCACCATTCATGTCGCTTATTGGTACTGTGTTTCAGCAAGCTCATGTCCTCATGCTGCCAAGCTCATGTCCTCATGCTGCTAACTTTCACATGCATGATGCACGGATGCAGTACTGTCGATCTGCACTGACGACACGTTTTAATCACGATCCAGATCGACCACGTAGCTAGTACGACTTGCCGCTATGTCTCAATCTTTGTGAGATTTTGACCATGTTTTTTTAGGCTGGAACTGATAGTTTTGTCTGCGCTTTTAGAGACAACAATGAATTAATAATATATATAATTTTAGGCTAAGAAAGCTATTTGAAAAATTCACTTTAAATAACCGCCCCATTTGATTCGACTTTCGGAGAATCCAAAATCCCAAATCCAAATAAACATGGCCACAGAGGAGAGAATCCTGAGTACAAGTTAGATGTACATATCATAGATATATTCTCAGAATTATTGCTAACATCTAACTCTACGATAATTATCCCATGTAGGTAAAGTTGTACAACCTTTCGAGAATATTAAAAACTATGTAAATAGCCATGCTCATAGTTCATGAGCATGTTTGGATGATGTCACAATGACCACGTTGCATGAGGTCAGAAGGCACTTCGACCACGTTGATCGTGGTCGGAAGAGGCTTCGACCACGTTGTGGAGCATTGCATTGAACGTGGCTGGAAAGGGCTTCGACCATGTTGTGAAGAAGTGAAAGTGCTTGAAACTTCAGTAGAAGGTTTACTACCACGAAGTCGAAGTGATCGGAGGAGCTATAACATGGTCATAGCGACTGTCTTAGCAGTTGAAGGCAATTAGCGATGGTCGTAGCTTCTGTTCAAGCGGTCGTACCGACTTCTGGGTGGTCATAACGATTTGCCATGTGGTTGTAGGCTATGAGCTTATCATGTTTTGTGCATTCGACTGGTCGTAAATGGTTTATGACCAGTTGGGGGGATTTCAGAGTACATTCCATTGATGCAGATTGATGATCTTGGTGTCTTGTGCGGTGCTATGTGATGTGTTTCTTGTTTGTGATGGTTGCAGAATCTCGGTGCTAGGTCATAGTGAGGCGTAGGAGCACCGGGACTAGGCACATGAGGTGTTAAGATCCAGAACGGTCAGGAAACGCTGAATATGATCGAGCCTGGTGAGGTAGTTGCAAGCCGGGACGATGAGGAACCGGAGCTGGAGCTGCCAGAGGTGAACATGACGGGCAACGACGAGGTGGAACGGGGCTAGGCTCAGGGAGGAGTCGAGGTCCAGACGGTCAAGATGCCGGGTGCGGTCGTGTGCAACGAGGTGGACTGGGACTAGACTCGGGGAGGAGTCGAGATCCAGTCGGTCGGAAGTAGGTGCGGTCGTGCGAGAAAGAAGGAAGCTTCCGGGAAGGTGGTGTGAGGGGCAATTTGGTGAATTGACTCAGGCCTGCAAAAGGAAGCAGTTTCTATGCTCAGATTGTGTTAGCGGGTTGTTGCAGGTTTGTCTGCGTGTAAAACCCGGTGTTAGTTGGGGTTAACGGGTTTCCCCCGCTAATGAAGGCTATAAATAGGAGGGTAGAGCACATACTCGGAGAAGTTGTTCCAGAGAAGCTCTGGGTTTTCATTCTGTTCTTGCATGAGTTGTTCTCTGGTTGGAGCGTGTGTGTGCTCTTGAATCTCCTGGATGGGGTGGCTATAGAAACCTCCATGAATGAAATCATTCATCTCTGTGCCTTTATTTGATTTGCTTTACCTGTTTGATGATTGATTGACTTGTTCGCAGCTTCTCTGTTCCATCTTATCTTCTCTTATCTACTATCTGAGAGGTTGTTTTGTTTTGGGTTGCTTTGCTTTCAACTTGCTCAGAACTGGGAATCATTTTTAAAGCCATCTTGACTAGTCCATTTCCGAGAGCACGGTCTAATCGTAGTTCTTGGCCTGGCGGTCGTGCGCCTTCCTGTGTCCTCTGTTTCAGTTACGACCATGGCATTCTCTTCGACCACGGCAGAGAGGTTTTGATTGCTTTGCATTTTCTCGACCAGAGGACGTGGTCTTGCTATGTTTGACGTCCCATGACCAATTAATCCGTGAATCAAAAGTTATTCGAAAATCGGATCTTGCGGTCGTGCACTTCCTCCTCCTCTGTTTCGCTATCGACCACGCAGTAAACATTGTTCGCTCTGTTTTTGGTCGTGACTATTTTCTCCTCTATTGTCGGTCTGTTTTCTTGTCTTTCAATGAATCGTCTGTTTACGACCGAGTTGTCTGATCGACCACTAGTTGGCTTTTGACCACTCTGTCACAGACAGACCACCGCTCGATTGGTTCGACCACGGCAAAGCGCTTCGATCGCTCTGGACTGTAACTCTGCATCTCATGTAAACAGGCTATAAATACAGATCACTCACTACTGCGTTTCTGTGCAGTTCCCATCTATTCTCTCCTTCCTTGCCTTTTATTTTAAGAGTAATGCTATACAACATTCGACTGTTTTTTAGAATAAAAACAGTCAGATTGATCAGAAGCGTTAGATCTCCATCCAACGGATCCACCTATACAAGCCCCCCTCCAAAAAAAATGATCCACTCAAAAAAAATGATCTGGGACGTTAGATCTCCATCTAACGACCCAAAATCTGACTGTTTTTATAGACACTACCTTATTTTAAACGTGCTCCCCGGCCGCTACCAGTGACTGTGTACTGCACAAGCAAGCACTATTAATTTCCTCACTGTCACAGTGTCACTGCTCGGAGCTTGGCCACAACTGACACAATGGAGCTGGGGGGCCTCCACAATGCTTGGGACGATCACCTCCTCTGCACTTGTGAAAGCACTGCTGCTCGCAGTAACGTTCATCTACCTCGTCCAAAGGCTTAGGCCGCAGAGGAAGATCAGCGGCTGCGCGTCCTCGGCTGCGCCGCTCCCGCCGGGACCGGTGCCGTGGCCAGTCGTGGGAAACGTGCCCGAGATGATGCTCAACAAGCCGGCGTTCCGGTGGATACATCTGATGATGAAGGAGATGGGCACCGACATCGCCTGCGTCCGGCTAGGCGGCATCCACGTCGTCGCCGTCACCTGCCCCAAGATCGCGCGGGAGGTGCTCAAGAAGCAGGACGTAATTAATCACATCGTACGTAATTAATCACAGTGACCGATCGTACTTGCAATATTATTTATGACGATTTACAGATGTCTGGTCAGGCTCATCATTCATGTCGCTTATTGGTACTCTGTTTCAGCAAGCTCATGTCCTCATGCTGCTAACTTTCACATGCATGATGCACGGATGCAGTACTGTCGATCTGCACTGACGACACGTTTCAATCACGATCCAGATCGACCAAGTAGCTAGTACGCCAATCGACCACGTAGCTAGTACGGCTTGCCGCTATGTCTGAATCTTTGTGAGGTTTTGGCCATGTTTTTTAGTCAGGAACTGATAGCTTTGTCTGTGTTTTTGAAGACAGCAGTGGATCATGCATACAATTTTAGGCTCAGGAAGTTATTTGAAAAATCAACTTTAAGTAACCGCCCCATTTGATTCAACTTTCAGAGAATCCAAAATCCCAAATCCAAAAGAACATGGCCACAGAGGAGAGAATCCCGAGTACAAGTTAGATATACATATCATAGATTTATTCTCAGAATTACTGCTAACATCTCTAACTCTACAACAGTTATCAATTCTTTCGACAACCACCCTCAATCTTATTTTAGATTGTGTCGAAGAATTGTGAACTACCTTGCTGCTGGTGGCTTAGTAAGATGTCAGCTCCTTGATCTTGAGAAGATATAAATCTAATCTCCGGATATTTGTGTCCAAACTTTTTTGCGCACAAAGTAGAAATCTACCTCAATGTATTTAGTCCGAGCATAGAAAACTGGATTGGCTGACAGGTAAGTTGCTCCCAAATTATCACACCATAGATAAGGTGGTTTACTCTGAAAATTTTTCAGTTTGCCAAGAAAGGACTAAAGCTAAGTGATCTGTGTTGTATTATTAGCAAGTGACTTGTGGAGACACGAATGAGAGAAGCAGTAATCCCTCCAATGGCTCCTGCAGTCTGTACCATTCTCATTTAGGAAACAATCCTGACACATAACAACAAGCTGTGGGGACTAAGCATTCATGAAGATGTTGTAAAATATCATTCTTGATAATTTAACACTAAAATGACGGAGCACACGAAATAAACATTGAAGAGTTACGACCTGATCTATAGAACAATATGCCTTGCTTTGAGCAATCAGCTAGTCCAACAATAAGTAAAATGTGTGCTAGCTTACAAAATGAGCAGTTGCACTCAAATTTTCAGGAAACGTTTCCGATAGTTTTCTTTTAGTTGGTTCATATATTCCCACAAATACAGCAGAAGCCCTGCAATAAGTTAAGAGTTAGGTTAATAAGATCACATAGACATAAGCAACCTATATTGGAAATAAAGAGCAGTGATTCCATCTCATGGTGTCTCAGCAAAAGTGAAGCTAGGGATTTGTCTGAACAGGGATGTGGCAGTCAGTCAAATATGAACAGCAATACTATTATTTAAATAACACCTACTTGCATTTTAACTAAAAGAATAAGCATTGCATCCAATACTGAGTTATTATAAGTATGCAATAAAGGGGGGGTAATATAACACTTTATGGTTGGAGCATACAAGGTTAACATCTTGCAGCTCCAAGTTGCTTTGACATTTAAGGAAAACAAACATTATGCACATATTATGCAAAGAAGCTGTGATGTAACAAATGCAATATGAAGAAGATAATGCATGTTGTAGACTCACGGGAGAACACCAGCAAGATTTCCAGCTAATCCAGAATACTGGCCTTTCCATTGAATTCGACTTCCACCTTGAGCAGCCTGCAGATTTTTTAAAAAAAACTTCAGATAAAATGTACATGTTGCAATTCTACATTGCCGGTAAACCATGAACATGCAGAAAATGGATTCATTAGAGAAACTGGAAGCACAAGATAGTAAATAAAAAAATGACACAGGCACACTTAAGATTAGGATTCGGTGGACATTGCAGGCACACTTAGATAAGTATAATGCATGCACAAGCACAATAGGTGTTCTTATTCACTCCACCCTTATGTGTTGCATTGGACACAAGTCCTGACTCCCTAGCTAAGAGCAACTGTTGACCGTCTTTCCAGTAATATATAACAAGAGACAGGGGGCTTCCCCTCCATTTTCCTAAGAAGAAGAACCTCAACCGTGCACGTCATTCATCTAAATAAAGTGCATAATTTTATTTTTCATTCAAAATGAGAGGTAGATATTCTCTTTTCCTTTTTTTTCTGGCTTGCCTTACAGGCTATAGGGCGATTAGATTTGTCTCAGGGTTAGACATGGCATCCAGTGCAGGTAACTACAACAGGGCTAGTTGATTTTGTGGCACTGTGAGACATTGGCATCCCTAACCAGGAAATTCCGGGCAAATTCAGTATAAATAAAGCCTTGCTTGAGAGTAGATTCTGGGGTCTAGTTGACTAGGCATTACAAGCAAGATTGAAAACCACAAGCAACTGTTAACCTTCCATGTAAGAATGAACTACACTATACAACTAACATATTCAGATAAAAAAGGATACTGTGTGGTGCAAGCGTTCCAAAAGACAGCCTAGGCGGCCGCCGAGATGGCGCGTAGGCAATGGGCGGTAGCCGGCCGCTGTGCCTTGGCCCCTCAGTGGGAGGTTACAGGTTAGGCGGCTGGGTGGTCGCAGGCGGGCATGGGCAGTCAAAGGCGGGCGTGGCGCGATGGCAATCCAAGCATTCACAGTGGCGACGCGGCGCCTAGCCGGCCGCCGAGTATGCCTAGGTGTGCAAACGGCAAGATAAGGAGGAAACGGTATTTCGTAGCACTTTAATAGAGCGCGCAAAAGCTAGGGTTACGAAAAACTTATAGAGCCGCCTCCACCTCCAGGGATTCCCACACATCGGCGCCGCCGAAAAGCCGGATTTGGCCAAGACTCTCCCTCTGCCTCGCGTCCTCGCCAGATTTGGCCAAGCAGTCTGAGCTTCTCCCTTCGCCTTGCCGGATATTCCCAAGTATGTAGTGTGTTCCTCCCCTCCGCCTCTGCCTCCCCTCCACCTCCCCCTCCGCCTCCCCTCCAACTCAGGGGAGAATGGAGATGCTACTGGGGAGATCCGATGATGCTGACTAAGCCACTGAGGGGAGACCGGAGGTAGAGACGGGGAAGATCCGACTAGGGAGAATGGGATATGGGCTGGCCGAGGTGAAGGCGAAGAAGAGGAGCGCACAAGGAAGAGTCACCGAACTACCAGAGGAACCGAGGCACGGAGGAAGAGGACGGGATAGTTTCGGTCGGTTTTGAACGCAATGGACAGGACGAATCACGAATGGTTGATATGCGCACAGCGGACGGTCAGTTGATTATACTAATTTGGTGATGCACTACAGACTGCAATATACTTCTATTAATGCTTTGATAATTACACTTTTATCCATGCTTTGCTAATCTTTAATTCTTTAATCTTTATGCTATGTATATGTAGCTTGTCATCCGTTGCTTCAGTGCCAGAGGTGAGCACCACTAAAGATAGCCTGAAGAGAAAGTCGGGTGACGTAGGGTGGGAATATGGTGTGTTGGTGAATCCAAACAACTTAGACAAGGTAAAATGCATTTTGTGTGATAAGATTGTTTTTGGTGAAATATATAGGATCAAGCAACATATTGCACACATTAGTAGAAATGTTACGAAATGCCCTATATCCACAAAGGAAGACCAAGAGAAGTGCCGAAACTCTATTGCGGAGGCAAGAAATAAGAAGAAGAGCAAGAAAGCTCATGAGGATGAGGTTAGGGATGATGTGATCATTCGAGGTGATGGTGAGGATGATGAAGGGTTCAAAGAGATTGGAGGATTGGCATCTCAAAAGTTAGGCCATATGGATAAGTTTGTCAATCTAATTAATCCTCAAGGTAGTAGTTTAAGTACTCAAGAGCTTAAACGGCAACAAAAAATTATGGATGCAATTTGGAAAGAGAGGCTTCATAAGGTGAAGCAATATGTGGCGAGATGGCTTTACGTATCAGGTATATCTTGTATCATATTTTCATTTTTGCTCTTTAGGTGTACTGTTCAATGCCATTAAATATTAATTCATGTATGTATTATCATGTTTTCATTTTTACTCCTTAGGTATACCATTCAATGCCATAAACAATGATGAATTTAAGCAAATGATAGAAGCCGTTGGTCGATTTGGCCCAGGATTCATAGGTCCTTCCCAATATAAATGTCAAGAGCCATTGTTGAAGGAGGAGGTGGTGAGAACAAGTGATTTGTTGAAGGCATATGAAGAAGAGAAAGTCATGACCGGGTGCTCTATCATGACCGATGATTGGACGGACCAAAGGAGGAGGCATAATGAACTCATGTGTGCATTGCTCATTGGGGACATGTTTTCTAGAATCAAATGAGGCTTCGGAAGATGCACATACAAGTGAGTACATCTTGGAGTATGTGGATGCTTGTATTGAAAAAAAATAGGTTCACAAAATATCGTGCAAGTAGTGATCAGACCGCTGGTGCGGTATGATCGAATTCTAGTTGACGGATGTTTTTTCAGGGAGCTTGTTTTGGAATTTAGCACGTGCGGCCCAACCGTCATAAAGAGAGTGGTCAAACCGGTGTTGGGCAGTCAACCGGCCATGGCACGGTGGTTAGACTGGCTTCTTGAGGACAGACATGTCTATGGGTACGTTAGATATGTCAAATGTGTCTAAAGAATTTCTAGAGAGGCAGACATGTCTAGAGAACTCAAGACATGTATAGGGTGCCGTTGAAAATGGGTATTGAGTTGATTTGAGTGTGAACACGCCATTAGTGTTGTTATTTGGTTGTGTGAAGTTGCATGATGCACTGTTAACAACTCAAGCTTGTCTTTTGTGGGATGTGAAGGATTTTGAGGTAGTGAACTGTTAATGTTGTTTTGACCTCCCACAAGCACCTTTCCCAGTTTTATTGTGTGAGATATTTTGTAATGATTACATAGTACTTTAGTAAAAGAAATATCAGAGATGGAAACACTTTTATGTCTATAAGAAACAGTAAACATGTATAAGTAGTCATAACACATTTTGATATGCAAATTGGATGCTAATTATGACCTTAATGTTAATTTCCTCTTCTAGCTGTCCTGTAAATTGTAGCTGTAGTAAGCTTCAGATGACAATATTGTCTGTGTTTTGTTTCCAAGTGGGTTTATCCTGAATTGAATTAGTGTTAACGGAAGTATCTAATTTAGTAGTCCCTCTGTTCATTCATCAGAAAATATCGCATTTTGTAGCTATCTGCTGACCTCACCACAACAGTTCAAAATGCAGTGGTTAAATCAACGTTTAGAATGTTCCTATGTGGTTTGGTTGTACAGAGGACTTCACTGTCAACTACTGGAGCTGGATGCTATAACAGAATCATTCCCTGGAGTACCTCCTAATAGAAATAACACAAACTTTAATTCTACCACACATCTCTGTTTATTCACATATTGATTATATTCAGTTTCAGTTTTTGTAATTTTTAGTTAGAGTTGTGAGATGCAATTTTTGTTTTGCTTGCACTTTACCTTTTTTTTTTCTTTATCGTGACAAGCGCAGTTGCTTATAAAAAAAATCATTCAGGAATGTGAAGAGCTTGTTTCAAAGGGTATTACTGGACCAGGAAAAGGATTTCATGGTGCAGGCAAACGATTGGGTGGATTTCCAATACATCCACCACCATGTCTTCGGCAAGCTACATTAGCTGCAGCACAGAAACGGGCAAGGAATGGGGCTCCATTGCCATCCGGGCCAAGAAAGTTGGGTGGAAATAATGATATAATGAGTGCGCTTAGCCCAATACAAGCTACTGCATGCTATGGCTGCTGAAAGGAGATTGTACGACGATTTGTGGTGTGAATCACATCATCAATCTGATATTGATGACTCAGAAGATGTTGTTATTCTTGACTCTTAACTGTTAACATTATGTCCTAATTTATCTGATTTCTAGCAGGGGAATGCACACTTGAGAATATGAGGACTCTTATGTGTGGCTTGTCATTACGAGGTCACCAGAGCTTAGCACAAGGAGCGAAAAGAACTAAGAATGAAGGCTAAAGAGCATCTGAAAAATGCCATGAATCAGCAGAAGGATGAAGTTAGTAGTTTCTCTAGATTCCAGGTATCGTTGAACCTTTTTTGCAAAATAAAAGGGGAAAATATGTAACCATTTTTCTTGGAAAATCATCTGTCAATTCTTATTCGCAATATGATTGTCTTACTGAAATGCTAAAAGATAGTTTTTCCCCCTGTACTTGAACATGACACAGAACGATATTTTTGTTGATGACACCTTTAGAAGTCAGTCCATCGTGTAGTAAACAGCTTGATTTGGACAGTCGTACAATTTTTTTATCTTTTTCAAACACACCGGTTCTTTTTCACTGCTATTCTAAAACGCTGACAGATTTGCTTGACTATGTGTTAATTCCCATATTATTTTTTCATTGTAGGCAAGTGAAGCAACAGAGGTAGACTACAATTCTTTGCTGGTTACCGTCCCTGGCAGTGCCTACTCCTGAGGATGTGAGGCTCCCGATCGATACACTCATAGAATAGGTGGTTATGCTACTAGATCATGTACATTGTACGTTCATTCTTCAACTTCTTCAAAAGGGCGCCTTTTTTCCCCCTTATTGGACCCCCTATATTTTGTGCATATATGTTTTAATACAAGCAGTGACCAGCGTCATGTGTTGTACTTCTGTATGTATTATCTTTTAATTACAACAAATAAAACAATAGAGCTCTACTATGTGCATGGTAGAGCTGAGAACGTAGAGGCATGATGCGGTTGAGTGTGGAGGCAAAGCTAATGTGGTGGGTCAGGCAGATCGATCCTGATAATATCGACTCGACATGTCGGGATAATATGATTTTTTTTATCCATAGTAAAATACGGCATTCTATGTATACATTTGGCTGTCCGTAATATTAGAGGTATGAAGCAAAACTAAACTTTATTCCTTTCAGGAAGGATATATATATAACTGCAGCATAATATTTCTTTCTAAGCTGCAGCATAATATTTCTTTCTAGGTTTTGTTTTCTGGTGTAACACACAGACAAGACTAGTAAAAAGAAAACGGGGAAAAAAGTTTGCCGATGACAACAAAAATCGGCGTGCAACTAATTAACTCTGTACGTACGCTGTCATCAGTGAATGCATGCACCCGGGATGGTCCATTTAGCCGCGTGCTTGGCCCAATGCGGCATCTTGGTGTAGTTCTTCCAGTCATCAAGAACACTCCTAAGATCACGGAGCTTAGCTCCAAGACCGACGCAGCAATTCGCATGCATCGTGCAGATCTTGTTCAGGTCCTTGCCGTAGCTGCAGAAGCCGCCCATGTAGGCCGGGTCAATGTACTGCACTCTCAGCTGCAGATTCTTCACAAGATCCTTCTTGATCCCGTTGAACACAGGCTGCTCGTTCATGCCGGGGTACTTGTCCTTGGACTCGTGCCAGATTCTGGTCATCGCGATGGTTCTGTTGTTGGGCTTGACATGGAAGAAGCCCGTGTTGGGGAAGTTGTTGATGTTGTGAGGGTCTCCGAAGAAGACGTCGCTGGAGATTGTCATGTCCGCGTAGACTGTCACATGCTTGAACGGGTTTCTGAACCACATGATATCAACATCCTACAAAGATATACAAGTGAAAGCAATTCTTACAAATTCAGATATGTGTGTGTGTATCCAGTTTTAAAGGCTAGCTGCATGTTAATTAGTAGCAAAGATTCATGGATGATGCTGACACGTACAGTGAAGAGGAAGTTGTATCCGAGCTCGAGGACGCGGCGCTGGAGCTTGAGCTTGCTCCAGACGAGCTCGAGGTACTCCTTGGAGAGGAAGAACTTCTCGGAGGTGAAGTCGACGCCGTCCATGGTGTAGAGGTAGCAGTGCGGGTGCACGGCCCTGCACCGGGCGAGCGCCAAGGGATCCATGGCCACGATGAGGACGTGATCCAGGAGGTGCGCGATGCCGTCGCCGATGCGGAAGCTCTCCAGGAAGAGGTCCAGCAGCGAGTTGGGCGCCGCCCAAGCGTGGTTCACGCAGGTGATGATCACCGTCCCGTCGTCCGTCGCTATCCGCCCCACCGCGGCCGCCAAGCCCCGGAATTCCATTTCCACCGCCTGCCATGACGGACAAAGCTTAGTTATCCTGGCTAGTACTAGCTACTTGGTTTATTAGATGGATTTTAATTGCTTCTTGTTAACACTACCAACAAGAAGAAAATTCCATTGCACCAGCAGAAGATTTCTTTTGATGTAGAGCAGTTATATTACTTCAATTCTGAATGACCATTAATTCTACATTTCTAACGAGAACACGTAGTAGGGTTTTTTTTTGGTTGGGGGGGGGGGGGGGGGGGGGAGACGAGAACACGTAGTAGGAATTTAAACAGATCTTGATGAAATACATTAAGTTAAATCAACAAAAGTTCTGATGAATTGAGTAGTCAAAACTCAAAACTCGTAAAAAGTTGAGAAAATTATGAAATTTGAAATTTGCGCCAAATGGAAATACGTGAGTTGACTGGTACTTGGTACTAAAAGCAAGTGCCACCCTGAAGTTCCTGATGCGGTCTGTTGTTCCAACATGAATAAACACGTACAACTACCATAGATGAATTAAACTAGCTTGAAAATTAATTAACCTTTTTTTCATGATCTGTGCTGGGAAGATCACTTAGAGCGGCAGTAGTTGTAGTGGCCGTTGTGACGTTAGCCTCAACTTGTTGGTCAGCTCCTGCACCCCCTGCAATCGCTTGTCTTTCTGCTGCTGCTGCTGCTGATGATGATGGTCCTTCCCGGTGATCTCTCCAGCCGGAGAACTGCACCTCCGCCTTCGTGAGTCTGAACTCCGCCAGCCGGTACTGGAGGAGGAGCACGACGGTGAGCGTCGCCGCCGAGCCGAGGACGAACGACGCCACCTGCCGGCCTGTGGCCTCCGCGACCTTCGCCATCGACGACCGGCCGGGAGCTTGTCTAGCACTCGTTAATTGTGCAGCATAGATGGTGTACTAGCTAGTTAGTGAACTACTAGGTGTGGCTGCGTTTCCCTACCCTTAAATGTCCCGGCCATTCCGGCGGTTTCTTGGAATCCGTACGAACTAGACGATGATTACCCGTAGGGTGTCTTGCTCGTAGCTAGCTAGTAAAACTAAAACACATTGCAGTACAAATTACAAGTAGCAGTAGGTTCGGTTATTTTTGGCTATGGTTGATGACTTCTATCTACGATCGATGGTTTTTACCTGTGTTTTTTGAGATAGCAGTGGACGTGGAAACCGTCTGAAGAATACTTTGAAGAAGTTATCCTATTTATTTTGATTTTTAAAAGGTCAAAAACCAAAAAAATTTCAAAAGGGCAAGTTGTACTAACAGCATTTGCACAGTACATAGACTTAGTTAGTATTTATTCTACTGTGTGCTTTGGAAGCTTCGTTACATCGGGATTGATCGATCGGTATGGAAGGGCGTGTATGAAATGCATGCATAGTACTATTGAGGTCAGCTTTCGTTTGGGCAGGGCACGTACACCGCCTAGCCAGCTGATCTGCCTCGAGAGTTGGTGCCGGGGTGACGGACGGATCAGATTGATTGACTCCATATCGATCAAATCACACAAGACTTCTCCTCCTCCATTAATTAGGACCGACGAATTGAACGAGCTGCTAGCGTGCACGTTGGGCACCTACCAAATTAGCTGTGCGGTCTCTGCACTGCCCACTGACGTTTATAGCTTATTTGATATTATAATTGATGTTTCCAAGTCGCTTATAAACTGACGTTTATAGCTTATTTGATATTATAATTGATGTTAACTTATAATTTATAGTTTTTTTAAACGAACGATTTTTTATCATCTTTTCAAAATAGCTTATTAGCATTTTGATTTGTTCATACAAATATTCGTATTAGAGACAAAAGCTATCGGCTGCAGCTGAAAGAACGCACGCAATAGTAAAGCAGCCGATATACTCTTATACTATATAGGAGTATTCCATTTCCGTCAAATACTGCATTTAAGAGAGAGTGCTACCCTTTACTCTTGCGTGTACCGTCGCCCAAATAGCTCCCTCCATAGAAATACCGCATTTGTAGGTGAACGTAACGTCGCAATTAAGTTAAAGAGTTTAGGGTATCAACAGTGAATGTACTCGAAACACATTATTATTATGGCCCCGTTTGGCACAGTTCTAGCTCCGAAGTCTATGATGGATCTGTAGTTTGTTGACTAAATTAAAGTGATTTAAATATTTTTATTTAATATATAATATAAATGAAATGGGTCATGTAAATGCACTTAACATGCCTGCAACTCTAGATCCAGGATTTCCTAGAGCTACAGATGACCAGCTCTAGGAAATCTACGGATTTTCTAGAGTTAGAGCTCTGCCAAACGGGGCCATAATGTTGGGTCATGTTCGGTTATGCCATTTGCCCATTTCAGCCTCCTTAAGTTTCACACAGCGCACCGACGCCTTTGGACGCTTTGGCCCATCCTAGGCCTAATAATTCACAGCAGTTGTGGCCCTTTTTCAAACAAGAAAAAGACCAGTTTGTCCCATAAACCTGGCCCGTTTACAACTAACGTGGTTCTCTCCTCTACAACAACACTTCATCTCAATCAGTGTGACTTGCATCGCGTGTTCCTCTTCCTCAAGATCATACTTCATATATGTAGGAAGACGACTAAAAAAAACTCTGAACATATAATATATAAGCTGTTACGTACATCCATGTTTACAGGGAAGAGCAGGGATACATGTCCATACTAAACTGTGTATACATATACATATTACAACTTAGTAGATTGATTAATCCTAGCTTTGACAAAAAAAAACGAATTGAATCGATGCTACCTCTCGATCTCCCTCTTTTCTTTTTACGCGAAGAAGAAGAAGAATGGACAGCCGAAGGGCCATCTGATCAGCCGTGTGTTTCTCAGTGGATGCAGACGCCGGGGAGCTTCCAGTGGAACCTGCCGGCCCTCTTGTCCTCCGGCGGCGCGGCGGTGTAGTTCCTCCAGACGTCGAGGACGTTGCGGAGGTCGTGGAGCTTGGCGCCGAGGCCGACGCAGCAGTTGGCGTGGAGGGTGCAGATCTTGTTGAGGTCCTTGCTGAGCTGGCAGAAGCCGCTGACGTAGGTGGTGTCGAGGAACTGGATGGCGAGCTGCAGCCTGGCCGCCATGTCGTGCTTGATGAGGTTGAACACGTCCTGCTCGTGCTTCCCGAAGAAGCGCCACCTCCCCGCCTGCCAGTTGCGGTAGAACTCGATCGTCTTCTCGCTCGACCGCACGAACAGGAAGCCGCCGTTGGGGAAGTTGCCCAGGCTGTACGGGTCGCCGATGAACACGTCGCTCGAGATGGCGATGTCCGCCGCCATCGAGATGTGCCGGAAAGGGTCACGGAACCACATCACGTCAACGTCCTGCGGCTCAGCAAGAAGAAGAAGATGATCAGAAGATTATCGATCAAGACCCACCTGTCAGCGAGTGTGCATGATACGTACGGTACCGTCTTAACTGGCTGTCTTCGTCTCTGAAAGTAAAGTGGCGTATATTAGTAGTAGTATACTAGTATATATATACTGACCGTGAAGAGGAAGTTGTATCCGAGCTCGAGGACGGTCTGCTGGAACCGGTTGCGGCCCCACATCATCTCGAGGTAGTCCTTGCTCATGAACATCTTCTCGGAGCGGTAGTCGACGCCGGTGGCGGTGCGGAGGAAGTAGCAGTGGCGGTGCACCTCGCCGCACTGCTCGAACGCCGCCGGGTCCATGGTCACGATCACCAGGTGCTCCAGCAGCCGCGCCACGCCGCCCTCCCCCGACCGGAAGCTCTCGAAGAAGAGGTCCAGCAGCGACCCCGGCTTCGTCCACGCCGCGTTGATCTGCGTCATGATCACCGTCCGCTCCTTGGTCGCCGCCCGCCGGAGCACCTCCTCCAGCTCCCCGTACGGCGACGCAGCCTACATACAAAACGATCGCAACAGCAATCCAATTAAAACTCGGCCGTCGATCGATTTCTGTCGAGATGTCAACGCGGCCAATCCTTTCCTACGCGACGAAGTATACATTGATCAGTACGTACTACCAAATGGATTGTGCTGCATGTGAGACAGTAGGGGCAAAATTGGACACATGCCGGGAAGGCCGGTTCGGTGTTGCTATACATGCATTGCATGGGACCGTATTGTTTTGGTATTATTTGCAACATATACGATCTGCTCCGGTTGGTACACACGCCCACGTCAACCAATGCCTGGCTGCCATGTTGCTGCTGCAAATCAACTTAAAACCATTTGAGTTTATTTTTTTATTTCAATTCTCTTTCTTTCTGCACCTGCAGGCTGCAGTGCATGTGCCGTGTCAGTCACACGCACATGTACAAAAAAAAACATGGGGTAGGTTTCGTCCACACGGCTGCGATCCACAGATGAACATGGGCCGGAGCTAGCGCGAATCATGATGGGCCTATAGCTGGGAAGGGATCACCATCTAATCTAGTGACACGTGGAGAAGGTACGAGGGATTTTTAATGGTGGCGGCTGATGAGTAATGAGTGCTACATGCGGGAGGAGGGAAAGTGGTTGGCAAAAGCTGAGAGAGAGAGAGGAGGAGGAGGAGAGCATACGGTCCTGTTCACGTCTCCTCCTGATTGGTTTCCCGAGGAGGCCTTTTTCATTTCTGTAATCCCGGTCTTGCGTCGGGAGTAAGTCCGGGTCACGGAGGGATCATGTAATCGAGGTACTATACGTATCGATTTTAACGACGGTTTTTTAACTCTGTGATGAAATAGCATCTCCGACAGTATGAGCTAGTTACTAGCTTTAAAATTAGTTTCAGTGGAGGTTTCATATCTTAGTTTCCAACACATCCATATTTTGAAAACAGTGCAGTCCCATGAAACTTTTATCATCTCTCTCTTCGTCAATACAGTGCCATGTCAGCGTATTTAATGCCCATGAAACTCCATGAAACCCCCACCTTAGGCCAGTCTCAGTGGGGGCTTCCAGTGGGGGTTTCATGGAGTTTCATGGGCATTAAATACGCTGACATGACACTGTATTGATGAAGAGAGAGATGATAAAATATTTACTAATGATATACATATAAAGAATATAAAGTACAGCAAAATATTTACTAATGATATACATAAAACATTACATTAATTTTATATTAAAACATAAAATGTATCTCATAGTTATAGATAAAATTATTTAAAAAATATGTTTTATAAACGTGAACAGAAGGACTAGTAGCATGATCGATGCCACAATCTCCACAAGCTTGTTCTTGTTTTCTCTTTTTTTCCATTTTCTCAAACCATATATGAGCCTTAATAGTTGGGATCCTCTTAATAGTTGGGTCTTTCCAATCAATTTGTTTCAGGAAAAAGCAATCGCTTAAACAGCGGTAAATGGAATCGATTTGCGAGCAGGCAAGAAATAGAAGCAAATCAGCAAGCGTACCTCCACGGGGGCAGGAGCCGGAGCTGCGGTGGTGACGTTGGGCTCCGAGGTCTGGTCCTCGGCGCCGGCGACCTCCTGTATGGAGAGCAGCCCGTCGGGCCGCTGGGCGGCCGTGCCGTTGGTGTGGCTCCAGGCGGAGATGTCGCCGAGGCGGCGGGCGGGGCTCGCGGACATGAAGAAGAGTACGCAGACGGTGGCCATGGCTGCCCCCAGCACGAAGGAGACCAGCGGGCTAATGCTGCTTATCTCGCCGCCCTTCATCTTGCCGCCCAACATCTACCAACCGCGAAAGCTCTCGACTTTGTTCGATCCGATGGTAAAGCTAAGCTGCAGAACGGCAGGAGTCGAGGAAGGGAGCAAGGAAGGCGAGGCTTTTAAGAAGGAAGAAAAAGGGTGGAAGCACAAGCAGAGCTGCAGGGGAGGGGAAGAAACCAAGAATGGAGCGACCGTCGTGGAGCCGGCTTAGGAGGGACAGATCATCATCGTCATCATCATTATCTTATTCCCACTGATTGATTGATTGCTCACTCGTTTATGCTGCTTTGTGTGCTAATGGGGGCGCCTAAGCCGCTGGTTACATGCCCCGTTTTTAGACTGTCGGCTGATGCCTTCTAACTGCTACACACTTACACAACACTGATGTCTTTTAACCACTACAGCTAATGGATGATAAATAGTGCCAACCGATACAAGTTGAGACTAAAAATCAACCGAGAAGGAAGACAAAAAGGGAGAGACGGGCGGCGGCGGAGGCTGCTCTCTGCTCGGTCTATTCGAACAGAGCACGGGGGGTTGGGGGCTACGCTCGGTCTTAAGTCCCAGGAAACGGCGCCACGACCGTTAGCGCCGTGTATGGATGGCACGACGCCATGTGCTTTGGCGCCGTGCTGTGCCACCGTGGATCCTACGTGTCCACACACGGCGCCAAAGTATATGGCGTCGTGCCGTGTAACCTGGGTGCTATGTGAGTTGGCGCCGTGCTAGGGGTCTATTTTTGCAAATCTTTTCTTCAAGGGTTCATATGTAAAAAACTTTAAAGTTTTGGGCTAAAAAGCAAAAATTTTACTTTTAGGGGCCCGGCCATGTCTCTCTCTGGGCTCCGGACGAGCCCTGTTTAGCTATGGATTGAGAGGCGTTCAACAAGCCGAGCGGACGGAATAAATCTCCGGCAGTACCGTACTAGATTGCGATGAAATTAGCGAGACATTTTTCTAGTGTGCAGTTTCGTACGCAGTGCCCCTTTTTTTTAAGTCCTTTTTGGCATTTGTATGGTTTGTTCATCTTCGAGTTCAGCTATCTCCATTTTGAATCCATTTTATAGAGTGGTCAGCTGGAATGGTCCTGCATAGCTCAGCATTACCATGCAATATAGGTGGCCAAATGGGCCGGGCTTAAACGGGCCGCACCACGGCCCGTTACTGTAGACCCGGCCCATTTAGGCACGGCACGGGATTTAAATGGGCCGGGCCGGCACGGCACGACGGACCGGGCCGTGCCTGGGCCGCCGGTGCGGCACGGCGGGCCGGCACGGCACGGCCCGTTTAGCAATTGGGCCGTGCCGGCCCGGCACGGCACGGCACGGCCCGGCGGCACGGCACGCCCGGCCCGGCACGGCCCGCCCCGGCCCGGCTAATTCAAAAACTAGCCGTTTTTGTGACCGTTGGGGGTAAAAAAATTCGAAAAAAATAGCAAAAAAATCGGAAAAAATCTGAAATTTTTTCTATAAATAGGGGGGCATCCGGCCTCCATTCTCCACACCTCAAACCTCACTCTTCTCTCTCGGTTTAGCTCTGAAAAATTCGAAAGTGTTTGCGCAAATTTGGTGAAAATTCGGGCAAAATTCCGAAAATTCAAAAATCTTCAAAGATTTTTGTGAGAGCTGCAAAGGAGGTAATAATGCTGTCTTATACTCTTATTTGGTATTATTTATTGGTTTAATTTTTTGCTAATCGTTCTTTATTATTTCAATTTGCAGTTGATTTAATGGAGAACTACGATTTTCAACTCTCCGAATACGGCCTCTCGGCGGAGGATATGCAATCGTTTCAACAAGCATATCCATCCGCGGAAGGTCCACATGTACAAACTGGAGATGCCGAAGAACCGACGGCCCCGGTGGCGCAGGGTCCAATCGATCCATCTTCTGCTGGCTCAACAAGTGCATCCACGACTCAAAGCACGGGTGCAAAAAGATCAAGAGCTAGTACATCTACAGTTTGGAATGATTTCGACAAGAAGTTCAGGACCGACGATGATGGGACTTCGGTGAGGTATGCTGTTTGTAAAATTTGTGGTAATGAATTGAGTGCAAAATCTTCAGGTGGGACGGGTCATCTACAACGACATGCTGCAAGCTGCAAGAAAAGGCAAGGAATACAAATGCGCCAGACACAGCTGCAATATAACCCCGACGGCTCGGTACGTACGTGGGAGTACAACCCAGAGGTAGCTCGGGAATCTCTTTGTAGATTAATTGCTTCTCAAGATTTACCTTTAAATTTTGGTGAATCTGATGCTTTCCAAAAATATATTACGACTGCTCATAACCCTCGATTTACTACTGTATCTAGGCAAACAACAACTAGAGATTTAATTAAATATTATAACAATTGTCGTGATAAATTGAAAGAAATGTTTCATACATGTACATTCTCTATTGCTTTGACATCCGACATATGGAGTGGTAGGGCAAGAGAGGATTATATTAGCGTTGTTGCTCATTATGTTAATGATGACTGGATAATGGAAAAAAGAATTATAGGATTTAAATTAATTAATGTTTCACATAATGCTGAAAATATTGCAGATAGCATTATTAAAGTTATAGAAGATTTTGGTCTCACGGATAAGATTTTTTCTATAACTTTAGATAATGCAGCTGCAAATACTAAAGCTATGGAAATTCTTACTCCTTTGTTTAATAATTATGCACAGTCTTTCTTATTGCATCAACGTTGCGCTTGTCATATTATTAATCTTATTGTTAAATCCGGTTTAAAAAGATTAGATGCTTGTATTAATTCTTTTAGAGATGCAATTTCATTTATTAATTGTTCTAACCAACGAATAGCCGCATATAAGAGTTTTTGCGTAGCAATGAATGTTCGTCCTAGAAAATTTGGTTTAGACATGCTTGTTAGATGGAACTCTACTTATCTTATGCTTAAACATATATTGCCACATAAGAGCACTTTATCTGTTTTCCTTCACACCCAAAGTCATCAATCTCGTAGCTCCTCAAGTAGAACCCAAGTTAGAGACCCTGAACTTACTGAGAACGATTGGGATGTTGGTGAAAAAATATTTTCCTTTCTAGAAATTTTTCATAAAGCTACAGTTTGTCTTTCTGGAGTATACTACCCTACATCTCCCATGATTGTTCATAATATTGTTGAAATTGCCACTCACCTAAAGGCTTTTGAAAATGATCATATACTACGGGATGCTGTAGGTGCCATGAAATCTAAGTTTTTAAAATATTGGAGCGAAATTCCTATTTTATATGCATTTGCTTTTATTTTGGATCCTAGGGCCAAACTCCAAGGATTTATAAATGTTTTACAAGTTTTAAGTGAGGCTACCGGTTTAGACTATTGTTCATACTATACACAAGTTAAGGATAAATTATATGAGATATATAATAAATATGAAAATAAATTTGGATCTGTGCGTTTACAAAGACCCCCGGTAGTCCCTAGCACCTCTAGGGGGGCTATGCAATGGGGCAAGATTTTTGGTTCTTCGTCTAGTTCTCGTGCAGGTGCAGGTACACAGCAGGTGCGACAAAGCACTGGAGACCTATCAAGCTATCTCAACAGTGATAGCGTCAGCTTCGAGCAGGAGTTGAACATCCTCTCATGGTGGCAAACCCAGAAGGTATCATATCCAGTGCTATCCATATTAGCGCGGGATGTGTTGACTGTTCCTGTCTCTACAGTCTCCTCGGAGTCAGCATTCAGTCTTTCCGGAAGAATAATCGAGGAGCGACGAACAAGTCTCTCCAACGAGATGGTCGAAGTACTTATGACCGTCAAAGACTGGGAACAGGCTGAAGCAAGACTCCAACATACTGCAGATAATAAATATTTAGAAGAATCTTTTGAGAATTTGTATTTAGATAGCAATGAATAGGATTTTCAATATTTTTCTTTCATATGTGGTCAATAATGAGCTTTATAGGCTGTACTCTTTTTTCTTTACCAAGGTTTTCTCAAATTGAGTTTTTACTTGGTAAAGTTTTTAATGAGGCAGCCATCCCATGTAATTTAATAAATTAATAAAGCTCATTATGTCATTGCAAATATTTATTTTTATGATTAACAATGTCTACAATTTTCTATATTTTTTCTGAATTTTCTACAATTTTTTTGAATTTTCTACATTTTTTCTTAATTTTCTACAATTTTTCTTAATTTTTTCTTTTTTTTCGGGCTAAACGGGCTAGCCGGGCCGGCACGGCCCGTTTAGCCTTAATCGTGCCCGGGCCGGCACGGCACGGCCTCGGGCCGTGCTTGGGCTCCCACCGCGGCCCGCGGGCCGGCACGGCACGGCCTGTTTAATACACGGGCCTTAACGGGCCGTGCCTAAACGGGCCGTGCCGAGCCCGGGCCCGTGCCGTGCCGGCCCGGCACGGCCCACTGGCCACCTCTACCATGCAACTTTTTTTCATGTATTTTTACAAATCCAAATCGAAAAAAGAGCTTCCTGATGTAGTTAACCTGCTCAGCAGCTTGTAATGAAGGATTCATCTCACGAGAGCGATGTATGAAAGAGATACTAACCTTCAGCAATTTTAAGCCGGTTGTTCCTTTGAAAAGAAAAATGCACAGCAAGCTGATGGACATCGGCAGAGTCGAGTCAATCGCTGGTATCGACAGTAATTTCGTAAATAGAGAACGATGAGTCATTTGGGCTTTTTTTTGTAGTTTATGGCTGAAAAGTACTGTAGCTGACAGAGATTTATTTAGCATAATTAAATTTAAAAAATTAAAAAATATGTTAGCCCATTACGTATAATACAAACAAATAAGGGAAAAAAGAACCGGCAAAAAAGCTTAATAAAAAACCAAAAGTTCAGAAAAAGATGAAATTTATGAATAATAAAAAATAAACCGAAAGCTAAAAGCTGAAGCCAAAATAACCACAGCCTTAATATGTAAAATTCCGAAACGTGGTAGGTTGTAGACTTGTAGTTACTGAAGAAAAGACATGTAAGGACCGCATGCTCGGAGTCAATACCATTCGGTGTCACAGGAGATCAAAATCATAAAGTTGAGCTTTGTAGCGGGCGAGATTTTTCTGCAGGGAGTGACTAATGCTAATCTGACGACGATTTCGCTTTCGTTTTCTCAAGAACTCGCGCGTGTCTGCCGATGCTGACGATTGCGAGTCGTCGGTGGCGCGTTAGCTCATGTTGTGTTGTCTCGCCTCTCGCGCCGCGGCCGGCACGGTTGCTGGTGCCACCGGGGAGGGCAGCCCGACAAAAGCGGCCTCATTACTTGCGTGCTCGCACGTCTGTCTAGGCGGGCAACCAACCAGTACTACTAGTAGTATAGGGCCTGTTTGGTTGCCTGCATGCGGGTGACTCGCACCAGCGCATGCAGGAAGATGATGTTTGGTTGGCTGCGGAGAGAAGAGAGTCTGCACGAGCGGATGCAAAAAAACAACTAGAGCCAAGGCTGAGGAGCTTCCCTCCTCAGCCTGGCCACGCTCATACAGCCTGCATCAGCTCATGCAGGCAACCAAACAGGCCCATACTTCCTCAGTCCCGTAAGCCCAAAATTCACCATACGTTTAGACTAACGGGACATTAAATTTAAAAAAAATTAATAATGTTAAATCATATTATTAAATAGTGTAGTATAATTGTTTCTTTTTTTAGTATTAAAGTAGAAATATATGACGAAAATATTATTATAACTATATATTTAATTTTCGCAATAAATATGTGTTGTAGGATAATGCTTCTAAAAAATGAAGACTAATATTATAAGCAGGGAGACGTACCAGGTAAGCAGGCAGGTAGGGACCTTCCCCCCTTCTGTTGTAAACCAACAAAAGCAGCACACACGCACACAGGTTAACGAGATCCCGTCATTCTGCCGCTAATTTCGGAATCACAAGACTAACCTTTGAATTGAACATGCATGATGTAGTCAGTGACGGATCCCGGATTTTTAGAATAGTGTTCGGACTTCAGAGGTAGATTGCACTGATACACTGGTACATATATATAGATATAATAAAATACAAAAAATATATAAATTAATTATTTCTTATGAGTAAATGGACAATATATGACAAGCATAATGATATAAATTAAATAGCAAATTGTAGAGATTAATGACAATTGCATATCTTGTTGATCATTGGTTTTGGCATCGAGGTGGAGCTATCTTCTGTGTTTTTCCAGCTCTCTCCCACAATGATTTCAAATTTTCAGACTTTTTCATTTTTTTTAAAGTTCAAAGATCTACAAAATCATAAATACAAGATTCATGATTTTACTACAGAATCAAATGAGGGAGATGTTTTATTGCAATAATTCACATTTGAGAGTCGACCAGTGAACAATCCAAAGAAAAAATCTACAGCTACCCAAGGTCCCAAGGCCCAAGCAGTATCTTCCCCCTGTGTCAACAACTTTGTGTTAGTTTTTTCATGCAGTAAAAAACAAGACCCAGCCAATAGCATTTCATCAATTGCTGAATTACATGTATTAATCAGATTAAATTCTAAAAGGAGCAACAATATGATCAAAACAAAATCTGAGTAAGCATGATTTTCCATAAAAATTATCAGTTGGACGATCGACAATATGTGATCATTGATGAATAATGTGAAGCACATACTCACTGTCACATACAAGCATTGCTCATTTCAACACATACTCACATACAATGCCTACACCAAATCCATTCTAAATTCTATGGTAGATATGATCACATGGACATCTTGACATGTTTTAGACCATAGTCACATACTCACATGACTCACATTATTGTCATTTTTAGTTTCTCATAGTTTAGAGTTTAGACCATAGTCAGGTTCACTACTCATGTATCTCATTGTCTGGATCTACTGTTCTGCACGTCACACGACAAATTGCGACTTGCCGACTTGCAAGTTGCGAAGTCTAGTAGTCTACTGAAGGAGAGAGAGGAATTGGCAAGTCAGAGGCAGTTTAGGGCTTCTGGCTCCAGGCGGTGGCGGCTTCGGGCGTGGCCGTGCGATGGCCGAGGCGACACACGGTTGACCGGCTGTGCAGCAAACGATGACTTCAGGCCGCGCGTTCGGGGCGGCACCGACGGCAGCCCGGCAGTCGGCGGGCGAGGGGAGGCTAGCGGCCGGCGGTGGTTGTGCATACGGCGGCCGTACAGGGCCGGCCGTGCGCGTATATTTTTTTCTTTTTCCTTTTTTTCAATCTATAGTGCAATCAACATCTACTCTGTGATGTAATCTACCGATCGACATTGTGCCAGCGACTTCAAGTCTGCTCGCGATAGATTAGAGCGGATTTGCACCGTAGAAAAATAATCTTGAAAGCGAAAACTGTGAATTTAGAGCGATCTAGACAATTCAATCTACTAGTACTTCGATGATTACCTTCGATTCACCGGAGCGAATTCGTGCTGATAACGTGTTAAGGAACCGTCATTGGCGACCAATCCGATTGATTTCTCTGCTTAATGCGAAACGAGATCAATCACAGAAGACATGAAATAATAGATTGAAAACCCAGAAAGGTAGAGAGAACTCCTGGTCTTTTCTTTATTGCTTTTCTGATTGCATGTACAAAATTGCCAGTACGGCTCCCTATTTATAATCTACTGGTGAGGTGTTCACCATATATAGATCAAGACTTCTGATTTAGACCCAGGTTTCCTAACAAAAAATAATCCACTTTGCGGTTACAGTTTGACGCACGATGATGCGATTATGGTCATAAACTTATGTCATATGAGCAGAGTTTGACCTGCAAAGACAGCTGTTACGACTGTCTCGATTATGGTCATAAACTTATGCCATGTGAGCAGAGTTTGACCTGCAGAGACAGCTGTTACGATTGTCTTGGCACTTTCCTCGAATGACCTCATACGTGCAAGCATAAGGCTGGCAGCTTGGTATACCTGGTTCGATTCTATATAGGTGCTGATTAAACTAGTTATGTGCCCAACATAGACGAGGATTAGTTGCTACCATCACTCAAAACAAAAGAATACAAATGAGGGAGGCGACAGTAGTTGTTTGCACAAGGAGCTGAAAAATGCTCCCCTCGAGTTCGACAGTTAGGCCTAGCGTCATCTGTCTGTAATTTTAATATGAAACAAGTTCCTATTCAAGTGTACCAGCTTTTCAGAGCTTTCCGTAAACAAAAGAATTTCAGGCATGCTTTCTAATTAGCGGATATCAGCCTCATATCGGATTGGCCATTAATAAAATCAATATATTCTCATACATTGAATATCCTTGCAAATAGATATATTATGATTTACCCTTGTGACTTACTGGGAACGATTGTACTCATTACTTGCTAAACAATAAACAGAAAGATCAACGAGATTACGATGAACAAGCTATGGATGAAGTTCCAGAGACAGTACTCCGCAACTGAATAATTCTGAGTAGTTGCATGGGATCACCAGTGCCTCAAAATATCGGGGCGTTACATATTTCGCGTACAATTTTGTCAGAACCCTTCGTTCCAAACGGGTCTGAATGTCAAAAGAAAGAATCAAATATGCAGGACGAGCCGGTAGCATCTAGCACGACAAGTTGGCATATGTCCATGGACACGAGTACATGATCGATCGGATCATTTTTCCTTGCATTGCAGGGCACCATGTTTGCCTTTCGTAAAGAACTTATGTGAGCTCGGCGTTGCTGGTGTCCTCCGAGGCCTTGATCTCTACTCCTCTATAATACATCAAAATTTTCTTTACTAAATCCACCCCCTCAACCACCCCACAGTCATGCCTAATCTAAGTCCACTCAGATTTGTGTACCAAAGTAATCCAACTTCATACAAATGAATGGTTTAGATCTCTTCTCAAGCCTTCTTATCTTACTCATTGAAGATCCTAAGGCCAAAATCATCCGGATCATGCACATCATTGAACCCAGAACCCAGCCCGCGCCCACGCACACGCCCCCGACGCTGCCTTCACCCCGTGATACCCGTCTCCACTCCGCCGCCGAGAAGCGAAGGGAACTCGGCGAGCAGCGCAGGGGAGAGGAACCCGTGGGAGAGGCGCTCCTCTGAATCCGCGAGTCCCTCGTCGCCGCTCTCCCGCCCGACGACGCCGACGACAGGGACGACGGGATCACGTGCGACTTCTTGCTCCGGCTGCTCCGCGCGGGGAGCATGGTCGGCGCCGACGCCGCGCTGCTCGGGGACCTCGAGTCCCGCGCGGCGCGGCGGCTGGACCAGGCGTCGCTCGGCGCCGTGATGATCCCGGCGTTCGGGCTCGTGCACGGCGCCGCCGCCGCCCACGACCGCCCGGCGCGCCCGTGCGCGACGCTGCTGGACGTCCCCCTCGTGCTCCGCCTCATGCGGGGCTTCCCTCGGGAGGGCGCCAAGGCGGGCGGCGGCCGCCTGGGTGGCGAGGCTGGTGGACGCGTACCTCGCGGAGGCGGCGCTGGAGGCCGGGCTGCGGCCAGCGGAGTTCGAGGAGCTCGCGCGAGCCGTGCCGGCGCACGCACGAGCCGCGGACGACGGGCTGTACCGCGCGCGTCAACACTTACCTCAAGGTGCGTGCGTCGCATTGGCAGGCCATGGGGCCAATGATAATTATCTCCATCTCTCTGTTCGGTTAGTGATGTTTATGCTCTATTTGGTTAACTAATCTCGTCCTGGTTAGAAAAAACGGTCTCTGGCCCTTTAGATGGACCATGCATCCATGATCCCTGCTATTCATCTCTAGAACGTTCAGCAGAAATGGAATGGTTAACATGTGGGTAACCATGAAAATAGCGCTATAATGGAATGGTTAACATGTGGGTAACCATGAAAATAGCGCTATTGCTTGCAGCTCACCGCTTAGGATAGCTGATCTCTTGTCAAGATCTGTTTCAAACGTTAGAATGTTTTTTAGATTTTTCGTAATGAAATTTCTATTATTCTAATTGTCGTAGGGGTGGCCCCCACCTAAACCCAGCAGGCCTGGTAGGAGATTATAAGGCCCAGAATAGGCCATGTGTAATGACATAACTGCCCCCAGAGGGGATAACCAGATGTAAGGGTATATCTGTAAAAGCACTCCTCATGTGTGTATATATATGAGTAAGCCATGGGGAGGAGACAGGCCATTACACTTATCTTCTTCACTCTCCACTACCATCTCTCCCTCTGTTTGGTCTGTAGCCACAACACTAATTATATTTAAGTGTTGGTTTGTTAATCAGACGGCCTGAAAAACCTCACAGATAAAACAATTTAGACTACCGTCGCAGAACGAAAAATAAGCAAGCACGTAATTTGTCGTTTTATAATTGATGTTGAGAATGCACAGTTTTATAGAATTTTGGTAGAAAGCAATTAATTTGTATAGAGTTCACGTGATAACGTTTAGTTTAATAAGTAACAAATAAAAATGGCCAACATCTATAGTTTTTCTTTTTTTTTGTCTATATCCTTCACTGAATTGCTGAACTGAACTGATGTTGTATACTTGCTAAAATTTTCAGTCTTGTAAATTTTAAGCCTTGCCTGACAAACTTGATGGTTTAACCTTTGTATTGGTAGGATAGGGCTGCCTATATGTTTCTATTGTTTCCATCCACCCTCCTACTGAGATGGTGGATATGGGATGGATGCCTTCCAGCATTGGCAGTTCAGGTGTACCAGGTATTTTGTTGAGTACTGTGATACACCCTGAATATATATACTCTTCTCATCACTCATTGTCCAACAGAAACGATGTAAAGAGTGTCTTTCCACTTTACAGGCTTGGCTATTATTCCTCTACACAAGTTTTGCTTTTGCGGGAGAATGTTTTGATTGTAAATGGAAGTGATATTCGCCCTTGGTAAGGATTCAAAATTTCATTGCTTAAGATATGGAAATTGTCAACTAGCATTCAAGCAATTGATTGGAAATTAATGCCCATTTTTAACGAATGGCCAGTCAAATGTGCGCAAATTTAACCAAATGTCGTTAATTTGTTGGTATTTGAAAGATCTGGGATCAACACCTCTCTTCATTTTGTTGCATAGAGCCCATGTTTAGTTTGTTCTCTCAATCTTGCAAAATCAATTTCTTTTACAAAGCAAGGTCTTTTTATCATAATGCTCTAGTATATTTTCAGGCGGATATACCACCACTATCTAGCAATGCTAATGGCTCTTGTTAGTCTTACATGGGAGATAAAGGGACAGGCTGATTGTTCCAGCAAGCAGGTATATGATTTTTTTTTCAGAGGAAGCAGGTATATCGCTTTGGTGTCAATCCCAAATCTTTGAACACTGAACTCAAACTATGACCTTTTTGCAGAGAAGGGGTACAACTTTTCCTGCGGTGGGCAATCATGCAAGGAATTGCAATGCATCTACAGAATAGGTACCAGCGTCAAAGATTACGCACTCGAATAGCTCTAGGAAAGGTAATGTCCTGTCTTTATTCAAGAAAAGTAATCAATACCTACTCTTTAGTGTTGAAATTTTGCCATCTGAATCCCAAGAAAAATATATCTTATGATGTATTCCGTAACAAGATTCTAACCAGTATCAACCGCAGATGGTCCTGTATGTAATGACACTAGATGCATGGTGATCTTTAGTTGGTGTTTATCAAATCAAATCAATTCAATTCATTTGATATTTGTTATGAGGTTTACATTTTAGCTAGAAGTTGGAGACATCGCTGGTACTAATAACAAAGATAAGAGTTGAGACCTTTCTTAAAATAAATCTTATGGGCAATGCTTGTTTGTACTACTCAAAGAACTGTTAAATTGATGTTTTCTGTTATCATCTATATACCTTTCTCAAGGTCAACCTAACTTTTGTCGCAATTAAGATGTATCTAATATCACAAAAGAGTAATATGCCATTTGCCTCATTTTTATTTACTCTGTTGCCCTTGACTACTTGCAGGCTAAAAGAATGGATGGTGTCGCTGGAGAAACAGCTGGTGTGGAAGGGCAGCTCTTGCTGCTTTATCCTGTCCTCTTTATATTACAGGTATGTGGCATGTGTGCTCAAAGCATGAGACGTGAATCTTAATGAATCTGATTGTTCGTTTTATTTTTTACAAATTTTATCTTGTTTTGTATTTTACCGTAGCGTTAGCACGGGCATACTACTAGTTCATTTAACAGGTCAAAAGGAGGGAACAACCTCTTGATGGCTAGTGGAGTCACGGGTTTATGACTCTATTCACTAGAATTTAAATTTTAGTGTCTATTTGTTACGCACATATAAATGATTTTAGTAAAAATTTTATGAAATTATGAATTTGTCTATCTAAGCATATACTAAGTGATGCACTCGTGTGTGTGTGTGTGTTTGGTGTGCATGATGATGATGTATGCATTTATGTCTTTCTTGTAACGCAACAAGAAAAAACCAAGTCAAAATCGAAAAGAAAAAAGGTCGAATTGAACAGGGTGTTTCGGAGGCGCTTTGGCAGCCTGAGAAGAAAAATAATCGAAAGGAGGTAAGCAGCAGCTAGGCAGCTAGGGTTGGTGGTTGTACCGAAAGGAAGGAAAGGGAGGCCGGAAGTCGTCGGTTCTGCAGCAAAGCACGGGATTTTTTTGGTTTTTGTCGCCGTTGCACTTTGCATTAGCCGGTGTTGTTTACCCTTGAGCCGCCCACCGACAGCTTAGGTCCAATCATTAGAGCTTCTATTTCTAGTTTTGCGTTTCTGGTTTCTAATTTTTTTTTTTACTTTCGTTTTTCTGATATGATTTTTCAGGTTTTTTATCTTTATTTTTTCCTTTTGTCTACGATGATATACTTTTTTTTTCATTTTTTTACATTTAATTACGTTAAAAAAGTACTAATAATTATAGTATGTTTTTAATCATCATATTAAGCCCAAATGATTGTAGATACTCGATGGCGCATGATTTTTAGGACAGAGAGGATCGATGTTACTGTTAAGCACAACGTGGAGCCCTACGAATGTATTTGTGCCCCAACTAGTATGTAAATGTGTGCTCCCACGGAGAAGCAAAGTGAAATTAAGTACTGCTATTTCGGTTTGAGTTTCTAGCTTATTTTTTATTATTTTTAAAAAGTATTTTTTTGGGTTTTTAGCTTTTTTGAAATTTTTTGTCAGTTTTTTCCATATTCGTTTGTATTGTTCGTGATAGACTAACCTATTTTTTATTTTTTTTAAATTTAGTTATGCCATATAAGCCACCATCAGTTACAGTATAATTTCAATCAACTACAGTACAATTTTAGCTATAAATCAGCTTATTTCAGCCTAAACAAGCAGCACCATAGTATATCAACAATGATTAGCTAGCCGCCTAACTATTCTTTCCATTTCTTTCTTTCTAAGAAACAGCAGGACCATGGAAGCTGGGTTATGACGACGATTCCCGGCTGCCAAGCAACGTGGTTACTCTGGATAGTTCATCGCACTTGACTCGCCTTTCAGAACTTGCGGCGGCGTCAAATGCTGTATACCTTGGTACTGTGAACGTTGAGTAGATTCATTCCAGAAAGTGTTCGACGAGTTCGTTTAGCATGTAGCGACCGAATGTCTCTATCTAATTCGGCAGCGTTATCATTTACAGGTCAGAACCGATCGATAGGTGCAACATTTCCACAAAGAATTTGTAGTTGAAGTTAATAACCAGTAATGCACTTCTCAAAAATGGCATGCTACTAAGCTACTGCATGCTGTCCTGCTGACTGCTTAGGGTGTGTTTGGATGCTAGGATGACCCAGGGATGGAATGGTCCCGTTCCAATTTTGAGGTCATCCAGCTGTTTGGTTGGTGGAATGGGGAAGAATGGAATGGAAGCAAATGGTCCCTCCTAAGGGAATATTCCTCAAAAATTCCGGATCATACCATTCCACAAAAAATACCGGACGATTCCGTCCCACAGACTCCCTCCCATGCTCTCACCCCTCTCTCTCCCCCTCCTTGCTCCAGATCCAGATCTGGGCAGGACCCGCGCGAGCGGCGGCGCGGAGGCCGGGCGGCGGGCGGCGTCGCGGGAGGTCGGGCGGCGGGCGGCGTCGCGGGAGGTCCGGCGCGGGAGGTCGGGCGCGGGAGGACGGGCGTGGGCGGCGGCGCAGGAGATCGGGCGGTGTCGCGCGAGGTCGGCGGCGGGCGGCGTCGCGGGTGGTCGGGCGCGGGCGGCGGCGCAGGAGATCGAGCGGCGGGCGGCGTCACGGGAGATCCGGCTCGGGAGGTCGGGCGCGGGAGGCCGGCACGGGAGGTCGGGCGTGGGCGGCGGCGGCACGGGAGATCGGGCGCGGCCGGCGGGGCCGGCGGCCAGGGAGCTCCAGTGAAGGGCCAGGGAGCTCCAGTGAAGGGCCATCCCACCAACCAAACAAGAGACGGAACGATTCCATTCTTCTCCATCCCACTAACCAAACAAAAAATGGAACCATCCCATACTACCAGCCAAACACATGGACGGAATCATCTCGTTCCATCCCAACCCAAAAAACTGGAATCATCCCATCCTATTCCTCCCCATTCCACCAACCAAACACACCCTTAGGGTGTGTTTGGTTGCCTGAATCTCCTTCGTTCTGGCTGGGTGGATCCGTATAATATGAGAAAAAGCCTGTTTGGTTGCCTGTATGAGTGGATGCAGCCTGCATGAGCGGATACAAAAATACGCCCTCATCCTGGATGGGTGGATACGCTCAAAATGAGCTTCACTGGCCATCCTGGATGGGTTGATGCAGTGTATCTTATGCGGTCCCACGTGTCAGCCTCTCAGGTTTGGTAGACTGCATCCGCTCATACAGGCAACCAAACAACATCTCCAGATTTTTTGCATCCGCTCATACAGACAACCAAACATCTTCTTTTTCTGAAATACGATTCCACTCAGCCTGCATCCACTCAGTCAGGATATACGATACAACCTTGATACCAAGAACCAAACACACCCTTAGGTTCTCCCTCTCTAAAATCTGAATCAGAACCTAGAAAGCAGCATGTCTTTACTGATCCAAGACTAGACCAAGCCTTGCAGGTACAATGTGCACAGTGCTAACATTGTCTTTCTTCTTTCCCCGAGGACACACAGGAATGCCAACATTTTCTTTCTTTCTTTCTTTGTTAAAAACATGCAGGAATGCCAACCATTTCTTTCACTGCCTAGTCCAACTAAAGGCAAAGAGAGTTAGTTTTGTAGGAACTTATTCAACCAACGATGCAAACTTCAGCTCCAAATCTACAAGGTCACAAAAATGTCCAATAGTTTATGCTTACTTAAAATCCACACAACTTGCATGTAGTATATATGTAGATTTACATTCTGATCGATCGACCAATGGTGACACATTCGGAGAAGGATCAGGGTATCTGCACCCAATGGTGCTTGTTCAGATTCCTATGTGCAACGAAAAGGAGGCAATATAGCAGGCTATCGCAGACTAGCAACTCGGTATTTGACAAATATATCGATGAGCAAGTTCATCAACCCTTTCTAAATTTTGATATTAGATCCGCCACTAGCCATGCTGCATGATGGTTCTTTAAGCTTAACACGCGTATATAGGTTAAAAGGTTCAGTGTGATTGATGTGCAAAGCGCGTACGTAGCAAGGCAATCGATCTCCAATTATATATGCTTGTAGTTTACGGCGATACACGGTCCATTCCATGCAAGCAAGAAAGCATGGACTCCCATACACCTTGCACATGCATCGCCGGCATGAGCTGCATGCTGTTCTTGACTGACTGCGAGCCCACCGCACGAGTTTCCTCTTCCGTCGATGGGTGCTGTGACTGTGATTTGATCGTGTGGAGCCGTACTCCAATGGATGACGACGACAATTGTTCGATGAATCGATTTCGAGATGAGAATAGATAGCAAATTACGAGTTCATGAACCAATACGATGTTGGTCGCGGATCGCTGTTCGTAAGCTAGACCTGCGTCAGGCAGCTTTGGTGAGAGGTTAAGGCTTTGCTCTAAACAATTTCTGGTTTTGATTCTTGACCTCTTAATTTTTTTTTTATTTTTTCTTTGTATTATCTGTGATAATACACTATTTTTTATTTTTAAAATTTAATTAATTAGAAAAAAAATTAAATACTAATAATCATTATAGTGTATTTTCAGTTGCTATAGTAGAAAAGTCAGAAACCCACAGCTTATAAGCTAGTTGAAGCGGGCTACACATGGATACTAATTCTTAGAAAAGTTGTTTTGCTTACAGGATTTTAGACTTCTGCAGGAAGACAGTCTCGAATCGATTGACACAGCGCTGGTGCTTCCCAGGTATGGTTGGTTACTTGTTCATCTTGCGACAGCGTCCGGTGACAGAAAAGGCTCGATGTCTGCAATTTTTAGTTTCTTAATTTTCTCCTCCTCCTCTTCTCTTCTTCTTCTTCCTATCGGCTGTACATCTCTTAAAAGTGTTTTCAGGTGATGTGTAGCCGTGTAGGGCCGTTGGAGTACATCTCTTGGGTAATATTTTGCCTCCTTGACAAATGAAGAGCGCAAGGCCCATTAAGTCACTAATTAAGCCCACAATTAACGGGCCTCTCGAGCCCACCTCACTCTAACGAACTACTCCCGTGGTAACTAGCTGGCTTTTTTTTTTTTGCTGCTACTGCTGATATCTTATGACGGCCTGTTTGGCAACGGCTGCAGCTTATGGCTTTTAGCTGAAATTTTTGAATTTTGGCTGTTTACGGTACAGATTACGGAGAGATAGATACTCACTTACGATTTTGGATAATACAGATGTTGGGCTTTTAATGTGTACATCGTTTAACTTATAGATCCCGTTTTGAGAAAATACTCCGTTTGAAAGTTAGGCACTGTAGCAAAAGCTAAAAGTCGCTAGCTTCGGAGGAAAAGAACAGGCCCGTTACTACAGTTAATAATTTCTATGTAACGAGCTACTCCCGTGGTAACTAGCTGGCTTTTTTTGCTGCTACCGCTGATATTTATGACTACAGTTAATAATTTCTATGTTTATTATGAGTATTTATATGAATAAATTAAATATTAATAAGTTAATAAGTTGTTTTTTAAACATTGTTCTGATAAATTGTTTTAGAAAAACTATAAAAAAATTATTTAATTTATTTGTTTCAGGAAAAAACCAATTGATAAGTTATAAGGCACGAGACGAAAAGAGGAGGCCTCGCCTCTGCCCGATCTCCGCCGTCTTCTCCAAACCCACCGCAGCACACACGCCCTCTCCCTCCCCAGATCCAAGTCTCCCTCCTCTCGTCCACAGCCCCATCCGAGCGCTGAACCCTCCGCCATGGCGGATCTCGCCCTGGCGCCCCAGCCCCAGCCGCCGACCGACCTCTTCGGCGAGCCCATCGAGGCGCACCCGCCCTGGTTCAACCCGGAGGCCTTCCTCCGCTCCGACTTCGACCCGGACGCCTATGTCTCCGAGCTCCGCTCCTACGTGCCCCTCGAGAGCCTCGCCGCCGAGCTCCGCTCCCACCTCGCCGCCCTCCGCGCCGAGCTCGTCGGCCTCATCAACCGCGACTACGCCGACTTCGTCGGCCTCAGCGCCCGACTCAAGGGTGTGGACGCGGCAGCCGCACGCATGCGCGCCCCGCTCGCCGAGCTGCGGGACAAGGTCGCCGGGTTCCGCGCCGCAGCGGCCGCCGCGCTCGTCGCCCTCCGCGCGGGCCTCGAGCAGCGCGCGGCTGCGACTGCCGCCCGCGAGCTGCTGGAGCTGCTGCTTGACACATCGCACGTCGTATCCAAGGTCCGATCAGAGACTGCTCCTGGCTAAACGTTAATGTAGCTACTTTCTCGCCAACATTGGTAGATCTGAGTACACAACTAGATATATGTCATTGCCGACTAAATCTTTATCCCCTCATGCAGACGATCGATATGTCATTGCCAACTAAATTTTTATCCCTGCATACAGATGCATATGTATGTCCAAATTTGCATGCTTTAACCTATCATAATGCTGACATTTGTTTCATGTTCGAAAAGTGGATCTGACTTGTCAACTGATGACCATCTAGGATTATTTCATCAGTGTTACCATTAAAGCAAGTTTTATTTATGTTTTCGAATTTATATTGGTCATCATTTCATTTTTAGGTGGAGCTATAGCCCATGCCACGTTGTTTCTGAAATCTAAAAGTTGTTTTTTTGTTTATCCAGGTTGAGAAACTGATAAAGGAATTACCAACCGCACCATCTAATTCTTTGAATGTTGAGGTCGTTTCAGTTGATAAGGGTTACTCAGGCAATGGTACTACACCAAATGTGGAGGCTGGAACAGATGTTAGAGAAACACAAAGCATTCTCTTAGAAAGAATCGCCAGTGAGATGAACCGGCTCAAATTCTACATCAGTCACGCACAGGTCTGCGCTAGCGTATACTGCTGGTCCTTAGGCACTTCTAACCTATAAGTACTTTTTTAGTTTCTCTGCTTTATTTTCGTTGTTGAGCAAAACCATTAGGAAAAAGTTGCAATGCAAAATGAATATAGCTAGTTCGCATAGTTTTGTGCTAGAATCTTATGACCAAACTGCCATAGTGCTAACACAGTTTTGTATAGGTAGATTTCACTTCATTGCTAACATGATACATCATATACATTTTAATGCAACTTATTTATGATTCTTATTCTGTTACATTATGGCAGTACAGAACCTTCCTTTTATTGAGAACATGGAGAAGAGGGTCCAAGGTGCTACAAAACTACTTGATAGTAGCTTGGAGCGTTGCTTTGTGGATGGTCTAGAACATCGTGATGCGAAAGTAATATACAACTGCTTGCGCGCTTATGCTGCTATCTACAACACATCTTCAGCTGAAGAGCTTTTCCGTACAACAGTGGTGTCCCCGTTGATTCAGAAAATTGTCCCTCAAAACTACGCAAAAGCTGTTGCTGGGGCATCTTCTGATGGACTGGAAGATGATTATCAGCAGATAATGCAATGTGTAGAAAAAGATTGCAAATTTATTTTGGAAATATCTTCATCAGGTAATTACCAATTCCATTCAAAAATTGCATTATTACTTAATAAGCTGAAGTTTACATGCTGCATTTGGACTTAGATTGATGTATCATCTAATTGACTCGTTTGATTTGCAGCAAATTCTGGACTTCATGTTTTTGATTTTCTGGCCAATTCAATACTCAAAGAGGTTCATTCTGCAATCATGAAGGGAAAACCTGGGGCCTTTTCTTCTGGAAATCCTGAAGGATTCCTGAAAAACTACAAAGCGAGCTTAAGATTCCTTGATTTTCTGGAAGGTATTCTTAATTATGTTGCAAAGTGGCTATTGTTTTCTATTATGTGACAATCTAAGTCTACTAGAATACTATTATATGCTTGCTTGCAAAGCATGCTGTGTGTATCTATCTATTTGGTACTATGAGTGGAGCAACCATCATATTGGACTAAGAAGAGAATGAGATTAGACTGGGTTGTTCCTTAGTTGAGGAAGAGACATCTTGAGCACTTTGATATGTACCATGTGCTACATTCAACACTCTGTTCTTTTCCTTCTTGTGTTACAGAGCGTTGCAAAGTGCAAGACATCTCTATTTTTTAAAGATCGATGCATATGGCTATTCGGAGTCGTGATTGATCTAATATTTCGTTCTGTAGGTTACTGTCATTCCAAGCCTGCTGTAACGAAGTTCCGCTCTGAGCCTGCTTACACAGAATTCATGCGACAGTGGCAGGTTAATGTCTACTTTTCTCTAAGGTAAGGATATATATTTATACTATTCTATTGTTAGATGCGCTTCAGAACTTTGTTTCTAACTTGATTTCTACTGGTTCAATTACACAAGATTTCAGGAAATTGCTGGTGGTCTTGATTCTGCTCTTACAGCCACAATTAGTCCTGTTGGAATGCATGAGAATCAAGCGAAGCCGAAGACATTGTTGTTGAAGCCAAGTATTAAGCTTTTAGAAAGTTTGCAGTCCTGCTGGAGTGATGATGTTCTTATTTTCTCTCACTCTGATAAATTCCTCCGTTTGTCTTTGCAGCTTATTTCAAGGTATATCTACCGGCTACTGCTAAGGATATTCCTTTTCCTCACTTCTTTGTAATTTAACATATGGAGGTTGACTTTTTCCCCCTATGTTCCTGTACAATAAGGTATGCAACATGGCTTTCTTCTGGTCTGGCTGCACGTAAAGCTTCTGATGGGGGTTCAAGGTCTCCTGCAGATACTGAATGGGCACTATCTGTACCTGTGGAGGATTTCGTATATGTACGTCACATCTACAATTCACTTTGAACCCTGACCATGCCATTTCAGTCATCAGGACCTAGCGCTTTTCATTCTGCACTGTGAACCTTGTAGCTTATGACTGAAATACTGAGGATTGTCATCTTAGTTGTGAACACTATGCGTTAATCTTGTAGGTGTATGCTTCATATGAAGTTTGTGGATTTACTGAATTAAGTTGGCAATAATTTGATTAGTTGACTCCATGCTAATGTCTAAGTGCTCAGGGAGTCAGTGGGTCAGCACAAAGCTGACTACTTCCACTTCTGGCTTAACCAGGATCATATATGGTGGGGTTAGTTTAGGTAATAATCTGCAGGTTGTAGCTCACTGTGTGGCAACTATGAGGCAATGAAAGGGCATGACACTAAAGTTTTGTCACATGTGAACCGGAAAGATCTGTTCCACTTTTATTCTGGTTGTATTTTATGCTTGTGTTGTGGGTTGGAGGCTAGTCAATATTACTATATCTGTGCATCTTCCCTATTGTTTTGGCCTCTATTTTCATAATTCTTGTTACATTCTGAAAATGGTATACAATGTTGAGCGCATAGAAGTTTATGGCTCTGGACATATTTTGTCTTTTGGATCAAATGTTTTGTTCATTGATGTACAGGTAATGCATGATGTCAATGCTGTAATCGGTGAGCTTTCAGAATCAGGCAACATTGTGGTGCATGTTATTCAATTGCTAACATCATGCCCCGTTGAAGTACTCACTCTTGTGAAACAAAGCATACTGCAAGCTGTTGAACCATTAAAGGAGTTGTTGCCTGCCATAATGGATGTCATGATTGGGGTCATAGTTAAAAAGTCAAATGAGGTGAGTAGATCAATGCCAGCAGAAGGGAAACACTATAAGCATACGTGTCTTTTGTTTTGGCATGAAATATTGCCTGGATATAGAGGCTAATGTTGCATTTGTAAATTATTTTATCTAATGCAACATTTTAAGCTGTGTTCCTTTTGTTCTCTGTTTGTCTAACTATTTTTGGATTGATTTTAGGACCTGAAACACCTGAAGGGAATAACAGCTACATATAGGATGACCAACAAACTTCCAGTGAGGCATTCTCCATATGTATCTGGAATTTTGCATCCACTTAAGGTGAACAAACTTCATGTTTTACTTTTCTGTTTCGCTATTTATATTTCTCTACATTCAAGCATCAAAGGTGAACTGAAACACATGTATGTTCTATAGTAGCATATTTACCAATTACCAATAGAAATGTTCAATTCAGTGGAGATTGTGGTCCTGCCCCTTGAAGCCTGTTTTTAACCCCTGTGAAATGAAATTTTCCTGAATACTGACAAGCGACAACAAAGATGCAGGCAGAGAGTATTTTTCTTGAGATGCTCTTGTGTTTGGTTTGAGTGGTGTTTTTTTCTTCTTGTTAGTAGTTTAGCTTAAGCTTTTTGAGTTTTTATTTGTCTGGGCTTTGTGTTAGCAAATAGTTTATATTGCATGACTAGTTATGTTCTGCATTTGTATGGTTCTTGTATATTCCTATACTGCTGTGAAAATCACCTGAAATTTCTCATAACAGGTTTTTATGTTTATTTTCATTTTGCGCTGTTTTATTATGAGATTTTCCTTTTTTGTTCTTCCAGGTGTTTCTTGAAGGAGAGCATGTTCACTATTTGTCTGAAGATGATAAAACTAAGCTGTGCCATGGATCTACAGCCAAGATCACTGCAATTTATTATGACATGGTATCCGAAGTGGTCAATGTGGTAAGGATTGCATATCTGCTTATGAAAATTCGGTTCTACCTATCAGTTACTTAGATAAATTTGTTTCAATGTGAAGGCAAGGAAAACTGAATCTTCATTGCAAAGACTGCGCCAAGGTGCACAAAGACGAGTAGGGGCTAGTACCGATGCCTCAGATAACATCATATCTGATACTGACAAGATTTGCATGCAGCTATTTCTTGATATTCAGGTTTGCTAGCTGTCCTTCACCGTTATGCTCATAAAGGATATATATGCTATGTATTATTTGTAAGAAATTCTCTTTGTAAATTCATTTTGCATCGACTGTAAAGGGTATAGCTATCCTTTGGTCTTTGCCTTTTGGCTTCTTTTATTTTTGACTAGCTTCTTCTAACCTGATTTTCCATTTTTTTTCAACAATTTTAAACACTTGTACATTCTGTGCTACATTATACACATACAAAGGTTTCCACATGTCTTGTTTAGAAGAATTGAAAAGATATCAGGCAAAGTGTTGAGATATCTTATGTGATTAAACATGGTATAGAACTAAAGATGTATTGAGTTATAGAAGAATTGGATGCACTGCACTACCACTGACATTTTCTTTTGCATGTATTATTTTGCAGGAATATGCACGAAATCTTCGTGCACTAGGAATAGATGCAAGAGAAATTGAATCCTACAGAGCTCTATGGCAGTGTGTTGCCCCTAAAGACAAACAAGATAACATTCAGTTTTGATGTAAAGAACATTGTCGATATATAGAAATATTGCCTGTAGGTCCTTCAAAAATCCGTAGATATATCAAGTGTTCACTTAGGTTGGAAGTTCGTGTGATTTATACATAGAGCACTGAATTGTGGTTACTGTCATTGTTTGATTTTATTAGTACATTCGCCTCCGGATTTACAAGGATACATCCAAAATTTGAGAATGTGTATCAAACCTTGTTTCGTTCATAATATCTGGATTCTGTTAAAAAAAGATTTACTGGTAGCAATCCATTGTTCATGTATTGCTGGAGATATACTGAATGCTTCGTAATCCATACGGATCTTTACGTCTAAAGAGCAGGAAGCCATGAAAAAAAATTTGGAAGCTTTGCATAGACGGATCATAAGCTGATATTCCAATCTTACAACAGCTGAGCAGATCTTTCGAGAAAGTAAGCAGCGGTTATTTAGCCTCAACTTTTCATGTCAAGAAGGATATCGGCAACTGCCAACTCCCCTCCTCCCCCGACCTCGACCGCGCCGCCACGAACTTCGTCGACGCCACGCGAACTTTGTCAGCGAGTAACTTGCGGGAGGACGGGAAGTCCTCCCAGGGCGAGGGCGCGCAACCCCCGAGCATGAACTTGAGGTGGAGGAAGCCTTTGTCCCAGGGCTGGCGCGCGTAGGGGCTCTTCTGGTGCTCCGAGAAGTAGGGCCGCAGCGAGGAGAGGTCGACGCGTGCGTGTCGCGTCTCCAGCACCGCGTAGTCGCGCCGGCGGCGGATCCGGCGGTCTAATGGCCTGAGCTGGCGTCTCTCGGCCCGGATCTGCGGTGCTGCGGCGGGATCACGAGTCATGGCGTGGCTGCTTCAGTGGGTAGTCATGGCGCAGCGGTGTCCGCTCTGGACGAAGTGGTGCGACGGCGGCCGTTTCGCTGCCGGCGGCATACTCCCGATTCGGCTTCTTTGGGAGTGGATCCGGTGACCCCAGGCGTGGATCTGGCGTGCGCAGGAGCGGTGCTTTCTCAGCGACATTTCTGTAGGCAGTGCAGTGTGCCGGTGTGGTGGTTTTGCTGTAGGCTTGATCCGAGGTTCATGTCTCTGGATCTGCTCAGTGGTGGCGTATAGGCGTCGCATAGTGGTTTCTAAAGTGGCGGCATTGCAGGAAGCGGCTCGTCGTGGAGTTCAAGGGTGGCTATGCCAGGGCCTTGAGGCATGCAGGACATCGGTGTGTTGGTGGTGGTCTTCTTTGGGTGTGGGTAGTGTGAGGGGTGTTGTGGAGGTGCTGGCGAAAGCCTAGCCGGTGTTATTTCCGGTATCGACAACGATGACGCCTTCGGGCGCCATTTTCCTTCCTGGAGGAGTTATCATGGCACTGCATAGCCCTTTGTTCACTGATCTCCAGGTGAAAGCCTTGCCTCGATGAGGCGGGCGGCGTCGACGACTCTCGTAGCCTCCTTGGAGACGTCGCCTCGGAGATCCTTCTTCACGCAAAGCAGACCGAAGTTTGGAAGGCACAGTCGGTTGAGGATAGGGACTTGGTTGAAAGCAAGGATGGAGAAAAAGTTCTGAAGCTTAGTCTTTGTAGCTTTTTTCATAGTCCTCAAGATATCTTTCGTGTTGTTTTTTGCGCCTCAGTTTTGAGGCTTTGAGCCTAAGTGCTCATGTAACTTTTGGCCGTATATATCCCACGTGGATATAGAGGCCGGATTTTATATCCTTTATCTAAAAATGTCAAGAAGGATATACAGCCCCGGTGCGTTTTCAAACGCAGTGTTAGTTCATCCAATCACAACAAAGAACAAAATGATTTATTTAATAGGCAAACCAACTCGAACTGCTAGTGTGCTATTGGTTATTTGTTGGGCTTTTTTTGTGGCTTATGGCTGAAAAGCACTGTAGCTAGTTGAAAAAACACTGTAGCTGACAGAGCCTTATTTAGCATAATTAAATTTAAAAATTTAAAAAATATAAAAAAATATGTTAGCCCATTACGTATAATATAAACAAATACAAGAAAAAAAAAGAACCGGAGCTCAACAAAAAGCTAAAAGTTAAGAAAAAGACGAAATTTATTAATAGTGAAAAATAAGCCGGAAGCTGAAGCTCTTTTATTCTGGCAATGAGATCACGTCTTACAAAAAGCTCACGTCTTACAAAAAGCTCAAACTACTGAACCACAAGCTTGCGAATTCGTGTTCTGACATGTCTCGCTAGTCGCCACAAACAACATAACAAAAAGGTTGGACATTCATCTGACAATTATACAATCACCACATGTTTATGTAATCCTCGCATATAGGATGGGGTCTCAGTTCTTGAACCAACGGAAGCATGAGCAACCCTGCAAGGAAGCAATGCACTTAATTAAACTGGGTTTTTTTTTATGCAATGGCTGTAAGTAGAGGATTACATTCAAAATAAGCAAATCATACAAAGCTACTGTAAGCAACTACCTAACAAGATTCCTTAACAACGACCCACCAGACTACATTATCGCGTGTGTGAGAGTGAGCATAGTTGTATGATGCACTATGCGATTATTTTGAACTAAAAAAGAGCAACCAAATGCAATAAGTGACCTTGTTCAAAACCAACACTAACAGTGCTGGGTGTATGTTTGATATTTTGCAATGATTTTGCTCAGGAGCAGGGGTTTCAATATCGGAAGTAGCTGGAGTTTAGTTAATTTTTAATTGTTGCAGAACTAAGCATGGCACAATGATCCCTAAAAGCAGTAGAGGTGCACCAAGCAGTTGTACTGGCATATTTAGGTCCACTATCTTGCTCTCAACGGATAATGCTGCTGACATGAAGTGGCAACCAGTTCCACAAGCAAACTGAAATGCAAGGAAACTCAAAAGACATCCGAAGCATACGTGCAAAACAATGCTTACTCCACACATTTGATCAAAAAACAGATTAAATAACAGCAAATTAAAGTGGACTTACTGAGGATTCATATTTGCGGCCTTGATTGGAGCGGTTCATATAATCTGCGTCGCCGGTGTTGACAGGAGCATTCCCAGACTGCTTCTCCTTCCTCACGTTGTCAAATATGTCTGTGAAACCTTCACCTGTAGAAGGATCTTTCTCATCCCATTCTCCAAACTTCGGCACAGCCGATCCTCTCTCAGGCTGTACGTGCAAAAATTAGCTATAACACTTCAGAAATTACATGGACAAGCAAAACTTAAAATGCAGTCACGATCTGCCTCATCATTCTGTTCATAGCCAATAATACCAAAAGCACAGTTTACTTAATATATTGCCTCACAAGCTAGGACTTTACCGTTTCATCACCATGGCCACTTGATCTGTTCTTGGATCTTCCAGGTGTGGTGGGAGCAGTTCCACGGTTTCCTTCTGATGAACCCCTGCGATCCCAAGAAGGAGATGAAACTCCACCCTTGTTTGCAATTCTTGCCTGGTGACGAGGATGAATGGGCGACCGTTCCATGCTGGTTTTTTTCGCTGCACTGTCGTAATTGGTATGATCCCCGTATATATGGTTAGGTGACTCAGCATGCGGTTTTCGAGCGGTGGCCTCGTGCCGACGAAGATCGTCTTCTCGGCTTGCGTGCCTTTCATCCTTGGGCTTTCGCACCCCTGGATCCAATCCAGTCCTCAGGGGAGAGGCCTTAATCGATGGTGGATCCTTTGAAACTGCTTCTTTTTCTCCATTATGATCATTTCGATTAACAGACCTCCCTGGAGATTTATCCTTTCGAGCGTTTTCAAAATACTGGGTGTAAAGGTGATCACCTTGATCTTCATCCTCCCAACTTCCAAATTTAGGAACTCCTTTATGCTGGAACAAAGAAGCACCTTCTCATTAGGTTGTGGTTAGCATATTAAAGTAACACCTAGCATATTAAGTAAACTACAGAAACTGAACTGGAGAAAGTGATAAAGTAAAGGTCTAGAGCAGACAGCATGCTGAACCTACATGAGCTTGTAACTCACATATTTTCTTTCATATACAAGAGGAATTAGATGTAGAATTATTCAGTTTGATGAATTCTTGCTAAAATAAACATTGTTATCTGATCATGCCTGAATACATATTGTTTATTGCAATTACATATGTACATTCTCATATCATCACCATGTCAACTGCAGTTTTCTTCAACTAATCAGATTTCCTTGCATCCTATTGTTGTATTTGAGAGGGGCTTTTTGGGAATTTCCCAATTGAAAAAGAATGGAAGAAAACCCTAAAGGTGGGGGCCCACCTGTCGGTCACCCGAGAGAAGCGATAAGGGTCCCTGACTTGGTCCCTGGCGGCTGCGGCGCCTCTCTCCCGTGCGGCGCCTTTGATCTCCTCTCCCAGATCCGGGATTTTCGGGGCTTGAGGGGAGATGGCGAGCAGTGGGGCAGCGGCGGAGGCGGGGCTGGTCCGGGTTCTTCGGAGCCGGCCGCTCACGCCACCCTGCAGCCGTGTCTCATCTCTTCTTCAAAAGGAGAGGCGCAGCCCGACGGTTTTGTATCTTCTTCTTCCATCTTCGGTTGCCTCTTGTGACTGATTCTCCTCTTTGTTCTTTGGTGGGCGGAGACTTGGTTTCGGGCCATCTCCGATTGAGGCCTTGCTTCCGATCCCGTGTGTGAACCCTAATCTGGGTTAGGGCATCTCGGGACCTTGAGGGGTCTAGCCAAGGAAGAACGAGGCGGCGGCGCATTCCCCTGCTGTGTTTGATTGTTCACGGCCAGAGCAGTCTAGTGGTCTTGTGCGGCGTCTCTGGACCTCGGCTTCTTCTTTGATTTTCGGCTGAAAGAAGAAGTGCGGCATTATATCTCCGTGAATCATCTACCTGTTAAGACAGTGGGTTGATAGATTTTCTGGGACAGCGAGTTCTTCGTGCCTTGCCACATTGATTGTGATCTTTTTCGGCTTGATTGCTTCTGGACAGTTTTGAATACTGTCTGCTCAGTGAGTATTTCGATTTCCTTGCTATTTACAGCAGTTGATCTTGATCTATAATTTTATTCAAGCAATTGAGGACTGCTGTGAATGATTGTGGGCGCATTAGTTTGCTCTGTGATGATTTTAGTCATATACTAAATTGATCTTGACAACTGTTGTTCAGGCTTGAGCTCTAGGGTTTGTATCTGCAGACCGTACTGTAGACATTGTATCACTGTCAGATCTGATTACCTGCAATAGAATTTTTGAGTAGAGCAGTGATTTGTTAAAATCTGTTTAGATTGTATAGTTGGTGCAGTAATCTTCTTGTTTCAGTCCTGGTTTGACCCGTGTTTCTACTATCTGTATACAAGTCGGTTTGCTGCTAATTGATTGCCTGAGTATCTAAGATCACTGTCAAGTAGTTTATTGCCTGTAATCATATAGCAATACAGATTTTGAACAGAGATTTGTTCTCTGTTTATTCGGTCTTTTGGCAGTCAAATAATTAGAACTCAAGTCTCTTAGTTGTTGGATCAATTATGAAGAGTTATGACATGTGCATGAGAAGGCCAAAATCTATGATTTTGCGCAACTCTGTTTTGAGAGCAATATCAAAACAATTAATTTGTTATATGCTGGAATTAGTTGTTTTACTGCTTTTAGGACTAATTTTCATGTTATTTTCAGCAGCATGTAAGTTATATTCTTTGAATATATATGTAGAGATGAATGACAAAGTAGAATTTCATGTTTATATGATGTTTGTGTCATTCTTCTTATGCTGGAAATATACTGTTGATATGATTATTTTGGCTGGAATTAAATGTGTAAAATTACTTATACCGCAATATTTACAACACCTATATGGTTTAAAACAACTCCAAGAAAACTACTTAATTACTTATTCATCTTGGCTGCAGGAATACTATTAATGACGCATTAAAAGTATGACATGAAATAATATTGAAATACAGAAATAAAGTATTTTTTTACTTTCCAACACTTTGGTCATAGCTAACACAATTAACCGGAACCTACTTTATAAACAACCAGTGAACCAGATAATAGTGATGGAGCTTTCTTGTAGCTTGGCAAGTCCCAAACACACAAGTACAAGCTACATCACACCGCACATTGTAACACCCCTTTTTGGAGAGAATTCAATTTTTTGCTTGGAGTTCAAAATTAAAAATGTTCTAGTTGAAGTTCAAACCAAATTCAATTTGCCAATTTCGATTTTCAATTCAAAAATCAAACTAAAATCCTATGCGGGCCAAGCCCGACCTCTAGCCCAGCCCAGTCGGCCTACGTCGGCTCCAGACGCGCCAAAGCACGCTCTGGCCATGCCATGCATGCGCTCGCGTCGCGTCGTTCGCACCCAGTCGTTGTGCCGCCTCGGCCACTGCACCTCCCTACGTCGCCAGCGGTCACCTCCTCAGTTGCTGCGCGCCATCACATCCCAGCTTCTCCATCGCCTCCCCTCGCCCAGAGCTCCCCTCCTCCCCGGTTTTCCTGTTGCACCACGTCACGTCGGCATGCGCCCACCGCGTAGCGCCGTCTCCATTATCCTTCTCTGCACCGCATGCCCGGAATTCCCTTGTCCGAGCAGCAGTGCCGTGCCCCTACTCCCTACGTCCTAGTTCCCCACCGGCTTCGCCGCCTCGACCATGGTGCAGCCCTAATTGCCGTCCCAATGGACAGCCCCTCCTCTTGGCTATTTAAGCCCCACCTTGGCCCTCCCAAGTCTCCTCAAGCTCTCCCTTAGCTCATTCCTTTGCCTCAACTGAGCCTAATCCGAAGAGGAGCTGACCATTGCCACCAAGCTTACCCTCGGCCGTCGCTGTCGCCAGCTCTACTCGGTGAGCCTCGAGCCTCGCCGAACTATCCCCAGAGCTCACCTTGCTCTACTCATCCTCTCACCGCACCTAATCGGTCTCTATTCCCTTGCAGCTCGCCTGAGCCTCCTTCGCCTCCAACTCCAGCCATCTCCGCCCACCGTCGATTCCAAGCGTCTTTGCTTGATTACTTCCACTTGGAGCTTCCCTATGACATCGCGAAGCCATCCCCACTGCCATTGTGGTCTTTCATCACCTCCTCACGGCTAGCGCTGTGCTCCTCCCCTGCGCCGCCTCGGTCCCTCACTGTCGTGCTACTTCAGCCTTCCCCGAGCTCAATTGTCCCCTCCGGTGGTCCCCCTCGCCACGTAGATGCTCCTAGAGACCTCTTTCTGCTCGCCGCACCATCAGAACCACCACCGCCATGGTCGGCCATGCCTCCACCGAGCCCTTCGCTATCGCGCCGCCTCTCTGGTGCTCCTCTGGCGAAGCCATAGCCACCCATAGATGTGGTTTGGCCCTAGCATCCCATTTTTGCTCTTCTCATAGCTGCCATGGCTCCCCTCGCTGGTGACGAGCCGTGTCATGCTCGGGAGGAAGACGATCGTTGTAGGGTATGTTAGATTAGTTTAAACCTTTATTAGAGTTAATGATCGTCGTTAAACTTGTTTAGCCAGTCACTGGTTTGTGGGCCTGGTTGTTAGTTTAAGTGAGCCTCTGACTTGTGGACTTTAAGTATCGAGGCACCTAAAAAAGATTTTGGTAATTAATAACAATAATGATTAAAGGAAATAATATATATGTTAAGATGTTTGAAAGGTTTAGTCCCGGATTTTGAATGACGACATGAAAATGGCATGCAAATATGATAAAGGATCAACATGGCTCAAGACAAAGGTATTATGTAGTCAACAGACCTTTTTATAGTTTTTACCGATCTTGGTGATTGGTGGAAAGACCGGATTGTTAAGGGTATTAGAGATAAGGGTACTAGAGATAGAATAGGAATCAGCATATTCTCCTGTAATATCCCTTTGTACTCTCTATATATATTGCTCATTGGGCCTCTTCAATACATGCACAATATTCATAACATGACATGCACAATATTCATAACACGGATATATAGATTAGATGCCGTACTATAAAGAGGGATTATGGCTAGTAGCTTAAAGATTTATCTTGTGCCACTTTGATCAATTAAGGGTCATGCATGCATTTGGATCTGCATTTGGCATCATCTCTATGCTCAACCTAAAAAATGATATTACCGCAGTCTTATTGGCGGTACTACCGCAATGTGGTATGACGGCAGCTTTTTCTAGCGAGGTGTTTTTGGGAGCCTTTTCCTTCCCTGGAAAACGGAACCACCGCATGTAGGGAGCGGTACTACCGCATGATTGGTAGTACCGGCCCTCCTGAGTGGGATAGTACCGATTTGAGGTTTAACGGCTAGTTTTTGAGCATTAAATGAACTACAGATAGCTGTTGAACATTAGATGAGGTAGTACCGTCCGGTACTTGGCGGTAGTGCCGCACCTGCTGCATTTTTGGGGATTTTTGCCCCAACTCACCAGCACCAAACCAATAATCTTTGACCTCATTTAATACATTTGAGACATTGGTGCACTTTTTTCTACTCATTTACTTTATTTTCATACATTTGAGGTAGTTGGGAGCATTCAAGTGCATTGCATCAATTAGTTAATCCTTGTGACACTCAAAACCTTCAAGTTAGAGATGTGATCTGTTACTCTTAGTGTTTGCCAGCACCTAAACGGCTTAGAGGAAGTTTGGCGATGATTTCTTCAAAAGAAGCTTATGAAGAGACCCGACGAGTTTGGGAGTGGTGTGGTGCTCGTCATCTCTGGAGTGGAGGAAGAGCAACAATTAGTGGATTGAGATGGTTAGGCTCAATCATGGAGCCGGTCCAAGTCGTTTGGACTTACCTCAACATGGATTAGGAAAAATCGACAAGTCTTCGATACCACGGAAAAACATTGATTGTCTTCATTACGGTTTTTCCTATTGTCTTTAATATTCCGCATTTACATTTTTGGCTTGTTAATTGTGCTAAATTGTGTAGCTAGAATTGTATCTAGTTTTGACATAGCCTTGGGGTGCCTTAGTGAAACATTGAATTTTAGCTCTTGACTTGTGCTAGATCCTTTAATTAGCTCATATTTGCTAGAATTATCAATTAAGGTACAAAAAATTAAAAACGTCCTATTCACCCCCTCTAACCAGTCATCCTTGATGTTACAAAGTGGTATTAGAGCTTGGTCGCTTATTTTATTAGACTTTACAATCTAAGAGAGAAAGGATGGCTAGTGAGGGTATATCCATAGACAGGGCATCTCTTTTTGATGGATCAAATTATGCTTATTAGAAAATTAGAACGTCAATTTATTTAAAAGCCATGAGCCTAAGTATATGGAGAATTGTAAGTGCGGGTTTCGTTATGCCCCTTGATCCCACACCCCAGGATCTTGAGGAACAAAATGCTCACCTTAATGCTCTAGCGATGAACACTCTTTTTAGAGCTTTGAACGCGGATGAGTTCAATTGAGTAAGCAATTTGGAAACCGCTCATGAGATATAAACCATGCTCTCGAAAATTCATGAGGGCACATCCACAGTCAGAGGCCAAATTACATAGGCTTCGAATCAAATATAAGATATTTACAATGTTGCCTTATGAAAACATTAATGAGATGTAGTATAGACTCAACAATATTGTAAATGAGCTCAAAGTCCTAGGTACTTTGCTAACCGATGTTGATATTGTTCGCAAGATTCTTAGGGCCCTACTGGAGAAATACGAGACTTTAGAGACATTATTCCTCAACTCACTCAAGTTGCCGAGGATGACACCAACCAGCCTCTTAGGCAATTTTATAACCAATGAGTTGTACAAGAAGAACAAGGGAGCTTTTGGAGCAATCATCGTCCAAGAAAAAGATTACCACTTTCAAAGCAAAAGTGAAATCAATTGACTAGACGGAGGATGAAGATGACTCTGAAGAGGAGTTGGCTCTCCTTGAGGAGGATGAAGAAATTCATAAAGAAGCACACAAACTGAAGTGCTTACTTCGCCAAGAGCAAAAATGGGCACTCCAACGACAATAGGCGCTATAACATCTGTTGTTATGAGTGACAAGAAGAGCCACATTGCCTCTCATTGCCCTAACAAGGATGACAAGGCCAAGTTATCCAAGGACTTTAACGGCAAGAAGCTTTTCAAGAAGCTTCAAAAAGATGGCAAGAATGAAGCTCATATTGGAGAGTGGAACTCTGATGAGGAGTATTCCGATTCCAATTCCAATGGTGACAGGTCCAAGAACAGGGGTTTTGTTGGCATTGACATCAAGGAGGCTCCATCACTTTTCTCCTCTCCTACATACCTCATGTCAAAAGAAGATAAGGTAAAATATCTTAATAATGATGAACCTTTTTATGATGAGCTAATAGATATGCTTGAGAACTTAAATAAGTACCTCAGAAAGAACAAATCAAAATTCAAGGTATTGACAAGAGAATTTATCTTTAAAGGATTCTTAAAAGGAGCTAAAGGAAGCTTATGATTCTCTTCTTCTTAAGAACCTCACTAGCCCTATTCATATTGGTTTCTAAAAGCTACTTTTCTATAGTAAATAGTTTTTCTACAGTATCTAGCTTTCAAATAAAACGTCTTTTCAAGGCAAGGTCATTTAGTCGATTAGAGCATACACTATAGTGACTTTATTTATATCGGCCAAAATCGTGCGCGAGTGTCTCTCTCTACAAGCTTCTCTACAAGTTGTTACTATTTATAAGCTAAAGCTAAAAGCCAAAGCCAAAAGCCATTATAAACGGGATAAGTCTCATTCTAGTATTGGAATTAATTGAAATATTATTGACGATTTGTCTAGTGTAGAGATGGTTCCTAGTACTATTGCTAAATCTAATGTTCTATATCCTGTGATGATTTATTAATCATGCTATGCACTTCTAAAGTTGATTCTAATTCATGTATGGTTAACCCATGTGATTCATCACTTATGATTGAAAACAATGAATTAAAAAAACAAGTTACCAAGCTAAGTAAGAGCTTAGAGAAATGGTTCAAGGGTAAGGCTACCCTTGACAAATTATTAAGTGATCAAATATGCTCATTCAACAAGAAAGGACTTAAATTTATGCCCAAGAGAGGTAAGAAGGCTATAAGCCTACAAGGTTTATAAAAAATGGCAAGTAGTGCCATAAATGCCGAGGTGTGGGACATTTGCAAAATTTATGTCCCGTCGGTAAGACTCCATCTATTGGTATTTTTAATTCATGTTATATGCTTAAGAAATCTAAGGATGATAAAATTATTGCTAGATTTGTTGGCGCTTCAATTTTAGGTGCTAAAAAGATTGCGATTTATGTGCCTAAAGCCTTGATTACTAATCTCCAAGAACCCAAACAAATTTGGATACCTAAAAGAACTTTACTCTTCTTTTGTAGGTGAACTATAAAACAGGTGGAAGACATTAGGTGCTAGATAGCGGTTGCACTCAATACATGACTGGAGGCTGGAAAACCTTCATCACATTTGAGAGTGGGGGAAATGAGAAAAATCACATTTGGGGATAATCGCAAAGCAAAGGTAATGGGATTAGGTAAAACTGCTATCTCAAATGACCTTTCTATTTCAAATGTATCTCTAGTTGAGACATTAAATTTTAATTTACTATACGTTGCTCAATTATGTGATCTTGGTCTTACTTGTGAATTTTCTCGAGTTGATGTTGTGATTTCAAAGGAAAAAGGATATTTGGTTTTCAAAGGTTTTCGTTTTGGCAATCTCTATTCAGTGGATTTCTCCTCTAGTGATTTGTGTTAGAAAACATGTTTAATTGCAAAAACCTCATTGGGATAGCTTTGGCATAGATGGCTAGGTTATCTTGGGATGATTCAACTCAAAAAAACTTTTCAAATATGACAGTGGTTGGCTTGAAAGATATGAAGTTTGAGAAAATTAAGCTTTGTAGTGCTTGTCAAGCTGAAAAGCAAGTGGCTAATTCTCATTCTCCAATCCTTGATCTGTGCAAGACTAGAAAGAAAAGACTTGGCATATTCTCGATTTGTGGCATCACATGGAGTCAAAAGCAAGGTAGTAGTATTACTCCCTCACGTGAAGATAGAAGATCAGTAGCTAGCAAGTCTATCTTGTGGTGCTCTTTCATTGCATAGTCATCAAGCGAATCTACAGAGAAAAGCATCTCGTTTGCAGTTTTTATTTTTCTTGTCTTTTGCTATTTTTGCTTTTGTTTTCTTGGTGCGTTGGCAAGTTGAAAAATCAGAAGTCGACAGATTCCTAAGAAAAATCTTTCGTGCGCACTGCAATCATTCACCCATATCTGATTGCCATAGACAATCCTACAAGTGGTATCAGAGCCGGTTACAATGGCATCAGATCGAGATCGGTTTTTAGGTAAGCCACCGTTTTTTATGGATCAGATTATCTCTATTGAAAAACCCGCATGGAGGTTTTTCTTCAAGCACAAGATAATTCTATCTAGCAAAAAGTTGAAAATACATATGAAATGCTTGTTGTTACAACTGAAAATTCCTCTGACATTGAAGCTAATGTTAAGGCTAGAAATATTTTGTTGTAAGATTTAAGTAGAAACGAGTTTGTCAGAATTGCTCACCTTAAATCTGCAAATAAAATTTGGACCACTCTAGCGGATTATCATGAAGGATCTAAATCTGTTAAAGGTGTGCGTCAGAATCAATTCAAAAAGGAGTATTCTAAATTTGAGATGAAACCTGGAGAATCAGTAGATGCTCTTTTTGATCGCTTCGATAAAATTGTTAGAGATTTGCAACCTATAGATGTCACATATTCTGATTCTGACAATGCCCGTCAAATTTCAAATGCTTTGGATATGTCTGTTTAGAATGTGTTAATCACTACTATTAATCAAATTTCAACAGATGTTTTATCATAAGATATTTTCTTGTTCTGATTGTCCTAAGCTTAACACTGAAACAGAACCTTTGACTAGACAACTTAATGATTTTGCTGAAAAAGGAAAATTGGCCTAGTCTAGTGCTTCTAAAAATATCGTAAATGAACTTGTTAAATGCACAGCTTGTCCCACTCTAGCTAAAGAGAATGAGTACCTGAAAGACACTTTACAGAGATTTTCTTTTGGCAAGAAATTTTTGATTATAATTCCAGACAAGTGAAAAACAAGTGTGAAAAATCGTGGTCTACGATTTAATTTTATTGAGCATGCCAAGAATAATCCTCCTGAGGTTATTAAATTTCTTGAACCTGGAAAAATTGAAGTAAAACTTGAACCAAAACAAATTGTGTTTAAATCTGCTGATTTTGTGCAAAAATTTATTGAATAATGCTATAAGTGCTAACTCATTTTCTCAAAAGAATTCTAAGTGTGTTAAATTTCATTGCACCTACCGTCGAAAAGATGGGCACTTGCACGAATTTTGTTTTAGGCGAGCTAAGAAAGAGAAGGAGAGATTGAATACTTTAAGACAAAAACGTGCAACCTCTGTTGTTCCTAGAACAAATGTGAAAGCTATGTTTTTAGAGAACTTTTTTATGGCTTTAAATCTGCTTCACATGCTAGATTCGGATTTAATTCAAATAATTCACAATCTTTTCAGCATTCTGATCACCCACATGCATGTGATTTTGGTTCTAACTTTGTTGCTCCTATTCATCGTGTATCTTAGTACTGGATTTCTAGATCTTACTTCACTAACCCCAGTACTGTGAAACTGATGTTTCCTGTGGTATAAGAACAGCTGACAAGGATGGAGAACATGAGCTAGATTGGGTTCCGGTCTTTTACATCATTGATTGATTGAAACGCTTGATGGTTTTTCACTCTGTTGATAGCTTCCAAAAGATTCCACTTTTTGAGCAACTATGTGGAAAAGGTGATGTAGTCTTACACCTTGTTGAGTCTGATTTTTAGATTGCTGATGTTCTCACTAAGCTGCTTGATACTTCTCGTTTTGTTCGTTTACGAAGTGAGTTGGGGTATGTCACCCAATGGGATTATTCTGAAGGGAACTTATTGTTTAAAAATTTCAGAAGTTTTGTTTATTATACTTGTCAAATAAATCAACAAGTCCAGACCATTGAAATTAAATGAGTTGTAGAGCTCTCTTTATCATATTTACTCATATGTTGTGCAGCTTTGATCATGACTGGTTATAATTAATTTGCTATACTTAAACTGAAATATGACATGGCGGAATTCTTTGACTAGATTGATTATAGATAGTACTCTACAATATTCATCGAAAAAGATTAGCTTAATTGTGAGTCTTTTTTTAAATCTTGGCTATAAGGCTCGTATTTTCATATTGCGATCTTTTTATGATCACTCAATTTGGTATGTTATAAAAAAATAAGAGACAATTGAAAAGATGTATGCTTTAAGCATGCCATGGTACACAAAAAGAAAAAGGCACAACAGTGCACAAATAAACAGTATGCTTCAAGCATGCCACCATCTAAAACAAGTATGCTACAAGCATTCTATTTTGAAAAGAAGTATGCTACAAGCATGCTACATGCCTATGAATTGAGTGTGGAGCAACGGGTTGTTACATGAGACTGCTAGCTCGTCTGGATTTAAAATTTGCTTCACTTTTAGGCTCTGACTTTTCATTGTGATATCTCATTGTGCTCTTTATAATTAGTTTGGTCATTGTTGAGATGCCTGTTATTAATATAAATTGCTTAATCATGCTCAAGGCTGGTTTTGACATTACTATATGATATATGACTTTATATGATCTAGATAACTCTACTAAAAAATATGGCTTGGTTGTTTTATTAAATCAATGCACAATGACTTGGATAATCTACAAAACTTCTTGATTTTTACTCCCATTACTCCTTAGAATTATTCCTTCTCTGAATTTTCTTAATAATTACATTGCCAAAGAAGGAGAAATCGGAGGGAATGGAGATATTTTGGAGAAATTTGCTAAATTGATTCTCCTGTGTTGAGGGAGAGAGTTTTTGAAGAGATTTGAGATTGTGGCTTAAAATACTTTTTTGGCTTCAGTTCTTCACTTATATCTGTTTGAAGCTAATTCATCATGCGATTTTTAGGTGTTATCAATGTATTCATCAAGGGGGAGATTGTTAGACCATGTGACTTGGTCTAGGATATTTTAGTGATGAATAATTGACAATGGTTAATTTGTGTTAATAATTGATGATATTGCTTATTGTTACTTGAGGTGTGTTGCGTCTTGTTTCTCGGTCCGCACGTGGCTCAAGCACTCATGCACGACGATTCAGTTCATCCTTAATTCGCATGAAGGAAAAACAAAGTTCAGTGCATCGTCGTTTTTCGGTCCTCGGTTTCCACAGCAGCGCGTTGTCTCGACGGGCTCGTTCCGTTTTTTCTTGGTCCAGAGTGCAGCCAGGCGTACAGGGAGAGGACACCTACATCCACTCGACAGGAGAGAGAGAGAGGGTAGCACGTTGTGTTTTTCTTTCTCCAATCCTTGATCTGTGCAAGACTAGAAAGAAAAGATTTATGGCATCACGTGGAGAGTCAAAAGCAAGGTAGTAGTATTACTCCCTCACGTGAAGATAGAAGATCAGTAGCTAGTAAGTCTATCTTGTGGTGCTCTTTCATTGCATAGTCATCGAGTGAATCTACAGAGAAAAGCATCTCGTTTGCTGTTTTTATTTTTCTTGTCTTTTGTTGTTTTTGCTTTTGTTTTCTTGGTGCGTTGGCAGGTTGAAAAATCAGAAGTCAGCATATTTCTAAGAAAAATCTTCCGTGCGCACGGCAATCATTCACCCCCCTCTCTAATTGCAATAGACGATCCTACACAAGCACTTTCCCCTCTTTTGCATCATTCGAGTAGACGTTGTGTCATGCATCTTAGTTTCATGACTAAGCATAGCCGATATGCTTTGTATTTCGGTCATGTAAAAACTTATTTCTTCTTAATGTAATGGCTGTGGCCATCCTAAGCCTAGTTCTTCTTTTAGATGGCCCCTAAGAGAGCTAGCAGAGGACCCAACCTCCCACCTCTGCCTCTAGTGCAATTGACGATGGCTCAAGTCTTGGCTCAACAGACTCAGATGTTGCACGCAATGCTCGCTAGCCAGAAGGCGGGAGCATCAAGTCGCAATTCAAAGCTCGTTGACTTTCTACGCTCCCGTCCCTTAACCTTCTCAAGTGCCAATGAGCCCCTAGAAGCGGAAGATTGGAGAATTCGACATTGAAACGAAGCTCTGACTTGCCCACTGTGCAAAGGAGGATAAAGTGGACTTCGCTAGCCACCAGCTTAAGGGTTCTGCAACCGCTTGGTGGGAAAACTACCTGGCGGCCAGAGGAGGAGAAAGTCTAGTGGTAGAAGAATATGAGGAAGAAGAATCTAAGGGGCAAGCAGCGCCCACAAATGCAGAGAACGCAGAGCAACAACAAGATGAAGCGGAAGAAACAGCTGACCCAGCCGGTCAAGTGATTCCCTGTGCTGAGTTCAAAGCAGCCTTTAGGACCAACTTTGTTCCTGTAGGCATCATGAGGATGAAGAAGAATGAATTTAGAGTCCTCAAGCAAAGGAATATGTCAGTTAACGACTATTTTGCTAAGTTCAACCAACTAGCTCGCTACGCTATAGGGGACGTAGCAGATAAGGAAGAGAAGATAGATCGCTTCCTGGAAGGCTTGCATGAAGATCTAAGGGATAAGGTTTCAGTTGATCATACAAGATTTCCCAACCTTCCATCACTTTGTTAATAAGGCTCTCATTCTAGTGCGAGATGGTTGCCCAAAAGCCACAAGGGAGTTACCCTTTGAGGCCAGTATTCCATGGGAACCCTTCTTTCTAGCAAGTGGCAGTCACACCACCTAAGGCTCCAGTTCCAGCACCTCGTCCGAGTGGCAGCATCCTCCGCTCCCCTTGCCCTATAGGCCAACCTACAACAACCAACCTGGGAGATACTCCAGTACATGGCCAAACGTCAACGCCCAACAAGGGGTATTAGACACCCTAGGCACCAAGAGCAGCCTCAACGTCGAACCAAGGCCGTGTGAACCATGCATGACAGAAGAAGCTCAGGACACCACTGGAGTTCTGTTGGATATGTTTACTGATAAGTCAGTACCAACACATGTTCTATTTCATTCTAGGGCTTCTCATTCTTTCATATTGAGGAAATTTGCTGAAAGCCTTAAGTTGCCAACCTTTAAGTTGAACAAGCCCGTGGTACTTAGCTTTCCCGGGGACTCTTAACCGCTTCATTAATAAGTTCCGGTGTAAAGATCACCATGGAAGTGTTTGACACGAGAAATCGCTCCCGGATTTCTTGCCTGGGGGTATAAGGTGCGGGCGTGCCAGTGTACCAAGGTATACAAAAATAAATAAACACAAAAAAGATAGGAAAACATGTATTTTATTTATTCAATTGAGAAGAACAAAATTACAGATTCCCTTTATGTGTATGCGCTCCATAGCCTGCTTTGCATAGTAGATCTGACATTGGCGTTGTGATCTCCTAGTTCCCGGGGCCTCAGAAGGCTCCCGGTTAATTACATCTGTGGGGTAAACCCACAGAATATCTTCGATTAAGCTGAGCATTAGTCGTCGTCTTCAGTCTTCGCTTCATGTTCTTCATACATATGATGAATGGTTGATGTAGATGTGGGCGTTGGCATTATCCATAGCCTCGTCGGTCTATGGGGCCGTTGATAACATAGCCTTTGCATTGGCCGCGCCTGCCTATGCTATTCGACCTCGTCGGTATCAACGACACACAAAATTAAGGTGGTTAAAAGTGTGCATGATTCACGTTAAGCATGACTAATCTAACGATATGGTAGTAGAATCGATGTAGTTGACATACTTAATTCGGACAGTGAGGCTGGCAGAGCAGAGCACCTTGGTTAGATATCGAAGTGGTCAAAATTGACCAAACGAGAAGGACCCCTCTGTTGTGCTGACGCACTTAGCCGAACTCAAGTGTCGTAAGGGCAAATATCCTTACTTTTAATAGAGTAGAACGCTAGTGTCAGTATTGACGTGGTCGAAAGTGTTCGTTGCAAAAGACTCCTCGAAAGCTGAAAAGCCATCAGCACTTGGGAATGATTGATAGTTGAAAGTCGAGGACCATCGGCAGAAACCATTAGCTATCGGATGTAGTCGATAGTCAAAAGCTGGAAGCCATCATCAATCGGAAATAGTTGGTAGTCGAAAGCCGAAAGTCGACAGCAGTCGAACATAATTGGTGGTCATAAGCCGAGAACCTTCAGCAATCGAAAATAGACGAAGATTGAAAGTCAGAAGCCATCAGTCTTTTTCATACACTTGGGAGTACATACTCCCACTATCAATATACCACTTAAATAAAAATGTTATACTTATTTATTAATTTTGGTATATATAAATACTAATTCTAAGATACTCCAATGCGATTTGGTTGAAAAAAGTTCATCGGAGTTCTTTATTTTTGCTATATACTATTTTTCATATATAAAAGGAGTATATACACAAATTATGCTATAAAAAGTAAACTTTGATAAAAAAAATTTCATGGGACTTATTTTAGAGTATTTTATAATCACTATTAAAGTAATAATATACTCAAAAGGATAAAAGGTATAATAACATCATTTAAATGATATATGAGAAGTAAGAGTATATATAGGGCTATAAAAAGTAAACTTTGATAAAAAAAATTTCATGGGACTTATTTTAGAGTATTTTATAATCACTATTAAAGTAATAATATACTCAAAAGGATAAAAGGTATAATAACATCATTTAAATGATATATGAGAAGTAAGAGTATATATAGGGCTATAAACGAGCCGAGCTCGAGCGAGCTTATCCTGTCAGGCTCGAGCTCGGTAGAAGCTCGAGCCGAGCTCGAGTTGGGGTCCGAGTTTGGACCTGAGCTCGAGCTCGGCTCGGTCTAAGCTCGAGTAGGTTCGAGTTCGGCTTGTTGAAGCTCGATAACAATTAAAATAATTTATTATGCACTATTTTTCAAAAATAAGAAAATTTTAAGCTCGAGCTCGGCTCTAATAAGCTCGATAATAGTCAAAATAATTTAAATATACACTAATTTTCAACAATAAGAAAAGCTCGAGCTCGAGTTCGGCTCAAGTAAGCTCGGTAAGAATTAATATGTATTACTATTTAAGCTCGAATCGGGGCTCGCGAACTATTCGAGCTCGGCTCGGTGAAGCTCGCGAGCTCGAGGTCAAGCTCGAGTTCGGCTCGTTTAAAGTTCGAACCGAGCTCGAATCGAGCCTAGAACGAGCCGAATTCGAGTAGCTCGCGAGCTTCGAGCTTTTTTTACAGCCCTAAGTATATACTTTCAGAAGTATGGTATCATTTTCCTATGTAGAGAGAGAGATCAAAAAGCTAGAAACACATCAACTCCTAGAGCCCTCTTTCTGCTCGCCGCACCATCAAAACCACCGCCGCCATGGTCGACCGTTCCTCCGCCGAGCCCCTCGCCGTCATGCCACCTCTCTAATGCTCCTCTGGCGAAGCCATAGCCACACATATGCGATTTAGCCCCAGCATCCTATTTTTGCTCTTCTCACCGACCGCCATGGCTCCCCTCGCCGGCGAAGAGCCACGCCATGCTCGGGAGGAAGATGATCCCTGTAGGGCATGTTAGATTAGTTTAAACATTGATTAGAGTTAATGATCTTCGTTAAACTTGTTTAGCCAGTCACTTGTTAGTGGGCCCGACCGTTAGTTGTGAGACGTTGACCTGTGGACCCGTCGATTAATTAAATCTTTTAAAACTTGGTTAAAGAAGATGAGCCACTGACATGTGGGTCCTCTGTACTGTTTACATAGTACCTGACCCCACCTGTCAAGCCTCTGATCCCTTTTTCTTTAGAAATTTAATTCCAAAAGGAAATTAAAACCAGTAGGTCGCACTTGTCAGCCTGGGTAGCATTTTCAAGTAAAGATATAATTCAAAAATAAAATAAAATCCCGTGGACCCCACCTATCAGTGAGAGTAATCTCTCTCCTATGTTTATTTTGGAATTCAATTCCAATTTAAACTTTGAGGGCTCATTCTCGCTCATTTTAACTCCAAACTTAATAAAAATTTGTTTCTAAATTCAAGGTCTATCTAACAGCATTAAAATCTTGCAGTTGTGAGTTTGTTTGAATTTTCATTTGGATTCATTTGCTCATTCATGTGTTTATTTCATTTTCAACGCGTTCGTCCAAATAGAGTACGAGGACGCTGAAGAGCCGCAATTCGAGCTGTAACAAGACTTCCAAACGACCCTGCTTGTGAGCTAGGTGAGTCAATAAATTGATTATATTGAACCTACATTTTATGCAAATTTATATTCATTTAAATTATTAAAATTGCATGCTATTATTTGTTACGTAAGAGTATGTTAAACTTAAGACTATATATATATATATATACTTGACATTATAATAATGTTATACCATCCTTTGGGCACTTGAATAATGTAATCTTTGTCACCCTAGATACTTAATGGTAACTTTACTAGCTATAGATCGCACTTAAGCATCATGCTAGTCTTGTTTAAGTAACAGGGCCTTAATTTGCCTTATCATCATCTTTTAATTAGGAAACTTGCTTTGGGGTAGTCATTAGAGGGAAATGATTGGTATATTTGAGATAACTTAATTCTGTGCTTCTTAAAACCCTAAAAACCTGCTCTTACTTGTTTGTGCGGATGGTATAATGGTTGTTGCGGATTTAGCACGAGAAATTATGGTTTGTTGTATCTACCGCCTAGATAACTTAAGGACTGAATCTTGTGACGACTTTCCAATGTAAAACAATACAACCATAAGTCTATAATGGATACGACCTGGCTAAATAATTTGTATGCACCAGTGCGGATTGCACCATTGGAGTGACCCAGGAGTCGTATCGCTAGTTTTAAGCCATCGTGGACACGGGTCACACCACTGGTGCAAGCCGTCGTGTGGCGCAAGAAAGGGTCTGGGTGCGGTGGACGTAACCCCACTCAGGTTAAACCTTAGCGGGTGTAACTTATACTGAGAAATGCATTATAAAGGACTTGTGGTGATCTTCTTGATTCATATGTCCAAGAAAATATGTGAAATATAACAAGTTGATTATCTCTTGTGAATAAAGTGTACAATCTCTACAGAGTATAAAATTGTTCAAACAACCGTACCTACGGTCAAGGGCAGGCATGGAAACTTACTCAAGTTAGTTTCCATTTCAAAAACCTTTGTGGATGAAATGAAAACTCGTCAGGTGGATGTAACCATAATTTTGGATTTCCCTGGGTGAATGTAACCCATTGATGACAATAGGTGGATGTAACCCTAGTAATTAAAAACTAGCATATGGTGGATAGAATCATATAACAGTTGGATGGAACCTGCACCGTTATAAATATTGCACACCTTCACTTTCTTTAATAAAAATGTGGTTTAGTTAAAATATTAAGTGATAGGAATTTCCAATAATTGTAGTTTAGAAATGTTGCCTTTAGCAAATAAAAAATCCCTACATACCTTTGTTGAACGTTGTTATATATATATATATATATATATATATATATATATATATATATATATATATATATATATATATATATATATATATATATGACGCTGAAATGGGGCACCAAGGTGCCCAGACGCCTAGGCTCCCTGCCGTTAGATTGCTTTTAGATACGTGCTAGTGCAATGGTATGTAATATATTAGGAATGCTAAATCAATCATGGAAGGAAAGTCTTAATCATGGATGGAATGTCTCAACCACACTAGCACGCATCTAAAAGCAATCCAAAGGTAGGGAGACTTGGTGCCCAGACACCTAGGTGCCCCTGTTATTTATACTATATATATATATATTCTGTGTGTTGGCTCGTGGAGCACTGTTACTTGCGCTCACACTCACTCGCAAAATCCCTCAGAACCTGTGGACGAAGGACATTATACGTATTACAAAGTCCCAGGAGCTGATGAAGGAGAAGATGGAAGACTTTAGGCCATTTCCTTAGTAGTTGGTTCTTACCATAGTTAGGTAGGCTTGATAGTGATTGTGCGCACATATTATCCAAGATGAGTAGTATCTGCCTCACACAATCTTAACCCCAATCGTTTGACTGTGGCAAAATGTGCCCTTCCCTTTTACTTATCATTTCTGCTGTTGTAATGAAACTATTTGTCCGATCGGCTTTATGTAAACTCGACTCGATGCGGTCTATTTGAACAATTGTTATGTAATATTAATAAATGCTATAGTTTTCGCTATTTATGAAATAATTCAATGATGTATCTGTGAGTACTATCTACTGATCCAAATAATAATATAGTTGTTTTACAAGAGGTTCTAACTTCTAAATTAACTACATCCGGATCCGACACGCATTCACTAAGCTGAGATCTTTTTCTGTTCACTACAGACAGGGGCGAAGCCAAGGGGGAGGTTTACTAAGGCTCGAGCCTCACCTTCCCCCGGCGGCGGACCCCCCCCCCCCCCGGGCGAGTGCCCCCCTCCCCCCGGCGAGAGCAGCCGGCCGACGGCGACAATCACAGCTCAAGCCCCGGCGACGACTTTAAGCCCAACAAGCAACAAAAAAACTAAAACTTCAAGTGGCAGCCCGTAAAGAGGCCCAGCAAATTATCTTCTTGGCCCACCAACACATCCACTTCCCAGGCGGTGACAGATCCAGACCAGAGGAGACACAGACACTTGAAGCACAAAGCACCCAAAGCCAGATCTGGCGACTGGCGGCACTGCGGCTGGAGGAGTGTGAGGGGGCCGAGCCAGGGCAGGGGGAGCCGGACCAGGGCGGCGAGGGTGGAGGCGAGGCGGCGACTTTGAGCGAGGCGGGGGCTCTGAGCGAGGCGAGGCGAGGCAGGGGCTCCGAGCAAGGCGAGGAGGAGGAGCGGAGGAGCCGAGGAGAGGAGCGAGGCGAGGCGGCGGCCGGCGAGCGAGTGTGAACTGCGAAGTGTGAATAGAGAATTGAGTATTTGAGCAGCCGACAGCTTCATTGCTTCAAGGTAATTTTCTGTACTGTTCTTTTTATCAATGTAGTAATTTAGAGTTTAGATTTTGGACTAATAATTTATTTATAGATTTTGCTATAATGGAGAAACGAACTTTGTGCAACTATTTCGCAAGTAATTCAAGTGGTTCTCGTGATGATGATAAAACCATTGATGATGATAAAATCATAAACTGTTTCCAAGGCATGAAGTCACGTAGAATGCATTTGCCCCGTGACTCAAATTTGTCTCGTGGTTCAAATTAGCTTATCTGTGGTATGTTTCATAATTCATATGAACTAAATTTTCATTATTATTCATAGTTTTCTATTATATAACTAATTTTCATATGTTTCATACACAGGTGATTTATTTCTATTCCATACTCATAGCTAGATAATTATATATTATTGGGTATGCGCTTTCTATTGTCGAGGTATGTACTTTGTATTTCTCTGTTTTTCGTTGTTTGTCTTCAAAACTCCAACTGTATAATTTCTGTATGAATTTGAAATTCTATAAAAGTATAAAACTATATTTATGTCAATTTAGTTTAATCCAACAAATACTTCAGCCCCCCTCAATTTTAATCCTGGCTTCGCCACTGACTACAGAAGGTCCCTACATCAATATAAAGGACCGACATCCTCGTATGCACAAAGACTGGATCTTGGCAATTGGGAGGACTACATAGTTGAGCAAAAAGATAAGGCAACCATTTTGGCTCCAGATTACTATTTTTCGTGCAAAAAAAATATACGGAAAATAACCCCGAAAGGAGGCAAAAAGAAACTGCTTCCACAGAGATGCAATCTGTCTCCCCACCACCAAGCAAAATAAGACAACCAAAGCAAACCTAGCATTGGGCAAGGAAAAGAAAGAAATGACAAAGCAAGCATAAAAGAAAGAAATGACAAAGCAAGCATTCCTGCCAACTAGAGGCAATTCCAAGAAATCCCACATGCCAGGGGCAACGCCCAAGACGAAGTCTTCTCCTACCACCAGGCAAACCAACCCGATCCACCTCGGAAACAGCAGTAAGTTGGTCAATCGAGCAAGAACTTACGGCCATTTTTGTCAAGAGAAGGCCGCGAGGACGGCCGTGGGCTCCAAGAACAGCAGCAAAGGCGGCTCCTTTGCACCTCAGGGCGCCGCCCCTCCCCTCCCTGCCTGGATTTGGAGCAAGAATTGTCGCGTTCAACAAGATGAGGAAAAAAAAGACGCCCAATAGGAGAGCAGGAGGACGACGACGAGAAAGGAGAGAGAGTAGGAAGCAGGGAAGGAAGAAAAGGTAGTAGGAGGAGGAAGAGGAGTAGGAGCCATGTTTGACCATTATGGCGTCGGATTCTTGCTGCTTCCTCGCTGTTGCTTGCTTCCCTTTCCCTCCCTTCCTGCTGGTAAAAAGTCTTAAAAAAAATCAAAAAAACATAAATCATAAACTAAAAGTCATAATCTAAAACCATTTAGAAGAGGATCGATCATATGTTTTTTTTTTGTTGACTTGTTTCCCACCAGTTGTCTTCACAAGGGAATATACAGATTATACGCATGGCCTGAGGTACCATTTATGCCTAGTACAATATTGCAGAAACTTGCTTATTTTTAATTGCAGAGGAGAGCCTACCTACCATGGAGTCTATCATGATGTGCCCAAAAGCCCCTTGTATGAACGTTCAGTTTACATGGGATTTTGCTATGCTATTTAATATTGTGTATGCTTGTGTATATATATATATTCGCACGTATTACATACTTATTTTAGATTTATGGTGTCTGAGCATCAAGGAGCACTCATTATTTTTAATATATACACACACATATACTATTATGCGCGCAGGTGTAAATTACGCACCAGAAAGTTACTTTATGTTAATGGATTTCTCTTGACTCAACGCAAGTATGTGGGTGAGCTATTGTCACGAGCTGGCATGCAACATTGTAAAGGAGTTTCAACTCCAATGTCTGCTACTGAACGATTGTTACACATAGATGGCGAACTGCTCTCGGTTGAAGATGGTTCCAAGTACCAAAGCATAGTTGGTGCACTACATTATCTTACTCGCACTAGGTTTGATATATCCTTCTCGATAAACAAGGCTTGTCAGTTTCTTTCAGCACCTAGAAGCTCTCATTAGATGATGGTCAAACGAATTATTCGCTACCTCAAGCTTACTTTGACTACAGGACTCTGCATTCAGAAATCACCACTGGGCAGGGTGTCTAGATGATCAGCGATCAACTGGGGGATATATGGTATTCTTTGGCTCTAACTTGATTGCATGGAGCTCTTGCAAACAAAACGTTGTCTCCTGATCATGCACAGAAGCCGAACACAAGTCATTAGCTAATGCTATAGCTGAGGTAATTTGCAGTCAATTGCTTCGTCGAGAAATTGGTATCTACCAGCCTCGACCACTGAGACTTTGGTGTGACAATCTTGGTGCTACCCATTTGTCGAGTAACATGAAGTTGTTGAAGATTCAGTTTATCCCTTCTCAAGATCAATTCACGGACATCTTCACAAAGTGTCTCGCTGGCCGACCATTTGCACATTTGAAACACGATCTCAATCTTGGCAGTGGTTGAGATTGAGAGAGTATATTGAAAGATATATAAGGTTAGAATTTGCACATATTGTGCTGCCTTGTATAGCAAGTTGTATAGGATCCTAACCTTCCTAACTAACCTTTGTAATCCCCATGCGATTCGTGATTTGATCAGTGATTAATGGAATATATAGAGAAGGGTTGACTACCACATTCTATACCGAGCAAACCCAAACACAGGTGGTGATCGGTTCGGCTGAAAGCCTCATGGCTTTCGGCTGAAAACACTGTAGTTGGCTGAAAAAAGCACTGTAGCTGACAGAGGCTTATTTACCATAATTAAATTTAAAAAATTTAAAAATAGAAAAAACATATTAACCCATCACGTATAATGCAAACAAATACAAGGAAAAAAGAACCGGTAAAAAAACTCAAAAAAAAAGCCAAAAGTTCAGAAAAAGACGAAATTTATGAATAGTGTAAAAATAAGCTGAAGCCAGAAGTTGAAGTCATATTGATCAGGGCCTCCTCTGAAATTTTGTTTTCTTTGATGCTCACTCTTATTATCGTGTAAGGTCCATTACCATTATTCCATATTCAATGGGTTATTTCTATAAATTCATGTATGTTATATGTAAATTGTAAGAAATATAAAGGCATTTTGCAAATAACTATGATCTTATGGCCATGTTCTTTTAGGCTGCGGTTGATGTCTTTTGTCAGCACTTTTCGAGATGACGACGGATGGAAAAGATGCCGACGTAGACGGCACACACACTATTTTGGGCCATAAAAACCCTTTGAAAAAGCACCTTTGAGAAGCCGTTTGGACAGACTGGCCTATTTATAAATCAATGCCAAAAGACACAAAAGACAAAAGGAACCGGCATATACCTTAGTCCTTGGAAAAATAGGCAATGGTAAAAAAGTGGGCCGTTAGTCTAGAATAACAAGGAATTGCAGGGTGTCAAGCAGAAAACTGCCAAGGCACGAGTGCACACCGATGGATATATCATTTCCCAGACATGCGTTGCAAATTCCCATACGGGCAGTGCAAAAACAATACAGGAACGAATAGAAAACCAGCAGTGCAGTAATTTTATATTGCTACCCTGAACTACAGAATGAGTAAAATATCCAATGCTTTTAGGGTAAATGTTATGTTTTTGTTTTCAAAAGTACAAAGATAAGTAAAATTACCATCTACTTACATGCAAAAAAGGATGTTTTTCAATAAAGTTGCAAATGCATTGCTCACATCTTTTTAAATTCCTTGAAAGTTAAGCATGTCGGGAAAACTTTAGGATTTGCAGTGTTAAGCACCATTATTAATCAAAAAGGAAGAGTAAAAAAAGAACACCAACTCACTGAGCTGGCAACGGGCCTAGAACTTCATAGTTCACACTCCACTCCCCACTCCACCCACCCTCCCTCTCCCTCTCTCGCCGGTTGCCCGCTCCCCCTCCTCGTCGCCTTTCGCCGCCGTCTCTCTACTCTGATCCCTCACCTTTTCCTCCCCTTCCCCAGTTCTTTTAGCATCATCCCATAATCCGCGCCCGCAGGCCACGGTTTCTTGATTGCTCTGAGTTCTTGGGTTGGGTCGTGGCAAGAGAGGCAAGGTGGGGTTCTTCCTTCCCTCATTCCTCTGGAAAATTACCATTTATCTCCCCTTTTTTGGTTTCGTCTTTTGATTGCTGATGAGCTACCCTTTTGCAGGCCAAGAAAGGTGGTGGGTTCTTGTCCATCTCCAAATCTCCCCGTCAAATTTGTGATCTTTTTTCTCCGGCGAAAACGAGGTGACCGACTATTTGGTGTGGAGGTTTTGTGAAGCAACCTCCGTTCCTGCTCCAATTCCTAAGTTTGATACTGAAGAAAGGAAGCAGAGTTGGTGGTTTTGCTGAAAAATCGCAGCTTTCTCGTGCGCGGTTGAGGCCGTGGAATAATTGATTGGTAGAGACAAACATAGCCGTAGGTATCATGATTCAGCTGCTGTTTCTTGTGCTGTTCGCGGAGGCAGCGGTGGCGCTGCTGCTGATGGTGAAGGTTGGGCCGCTGCGGGAGCTGGCGATGCGCGGCGTGGACCAGGTTAAGACGGGCAAGGGCCTGGCCGCCGTGAAGACACTCGCCTGCACGCTCTCAGTGATCTTCATGTCCAGCGTCGCCAGCATCCTCAAGATCCAAAAGAGGGGCCTCAAGCTCGGCACCGTCAGCCCCATGGACCAGGTGCTCTGGAGGACGCACCTCCTCGAGGCCTCTCTCATTGGTGAGCACGCATTGCCTTTGGTTATTCTCCACCATCAACTGCCGTTGTTCTTTGCTGATGACATTGTGTTAGCATCTTAGCATTGGTGCTGGTTATGAATTAGTCATTTTGTTATGTTCCTTGTGGTCAACTGGTAAATAAATACTAGATTACAGTGCCTGGGTTGGATACAATAAGAACTCCTATTGCGTAGGCTTGAATTAGGATTTTGTTGCTTTCTTGCCCCCTAGGTGTTAAAAAAATATGGTAGCATGGCGTGAGCAATCGTTTACTCTTTATAAAATGTTTGGTATGGTTAGAATTTAACTATAGTCAATTGTTTGGTGGGCATTTGGACCAGCCCCTTCTAAAAGTAAGCTGTCCAGGGCCAAATTTGTTTGGGAGTGACTATTACACAGTCGACTGAAATATTTTTAACTCTCAGTCACATAAAGTTGTACTTTCATTCACCTAAAATTACAATGTACTAATTCCCTCTTGAAGTTACACTCTTAGTCACCTAAAGTTGCAGTATAAAAAAGTAACTAAAGATGAAGAGGCATTACTGATTAATGACATCATGTCCAACCAGGAGAGAGGATTGGATAAATAAAATGGCAAATGTTCAAAATTCCGATGTAGGCAAAAAGGCAAGATCAAATGCTCCTTTTAGCCTGAAGCCTTTGAATATTTCAATTAACAACAATGTACATGTTGCTGCTATTCAAGAGTTCAGTTTGCTGCTCCAGGTGTTTTGAGTATGTTGGTGTGTGTGTGTCCGGTGATAAGGTTTAAGTTCTGACTTCTGAGAATAAGTGATTTCTAATAGAACAAGCTAAGTTTTTTTAAGAAGACTTGAAGCAGTAGGTTAGAATAAAGGACAGGAGATAGTATGTAAAATTAGCTAGGGAACTGTCTTACTAAAGCATATTTATGAATGCATATGAAGGTGTAGATCAAGATACAGCTTCAAATTGAGGTGCATTTTGCCCAAAGCAACTTACTTTTTCAGCAACATAGTACTGTTTACTTTTAGTTGGTCATCGTGGGTTAGAATTCTTAGTTACAATTTAGGAATCATGATGTGCAAGCTAGGAAAGTTGCCGGATATAAAAATAGAAGTAATTTGGTTTTGGTTATTATTATTCGATAAATATTTGGGCTTTAGGGTAATCTGTTGAAGTTTATTTTTTGGGAATACGAGGAGAGCTGCATATCATTAATTTATAAGAAGATGAGTTATACATGTTTCAGCTTACAATCACCATGTCAAAACAACCCAAAATAGATAACAGAGAAAAACTGAAGTCAAATGATGGTGAAAATACTATCTGACTATAGAACACATTGTTTTTAAGTAGTGCTCATCAGGGTCCCTAGAATTGCAACGCCTACCAGTTGCTGCAGAGCTAGCTTGGTGAAGTTGCAATAATGCTTATTATGATATCAAATATATTTGTATGTAAAAATGTTGATTTTTTAGGGTATGGCACAAAGTCTCTGCATATATTTTATGGGGAAGTCATAAGTCAGGATGTACCCATTTGGCGTTGATATGAGTCTTTGCGGTGGAGGATTTGTTGGATCTGCAGAGTACTATATCGAGACAATTATAAAGATGGATTGTCAGCCTGTTCAAATATGACCTCATGTACACTATCACCCTTAACTACAGTTCCTACCCTAGAGCAGTGCTATTATCTAATGAATCGTCTAGACACCAATAAAGTAATTCCAGCTTGGTTTAACTGAAATACACATCATCTTGTTTGAACTTTGAAGCTGTATCTCCAATCTACTCCTTTTCTTTCTTGAAGATTGGGAGATTCAGATGCAAAATGATAATAGTAGGCCTCAAAAAGATCACTTCCTTTCAGATTGTTTTCGAACATTTGGCACAGAAATATTTGGAATTAAGTCTATACTTTAATGGAAACGTTGAACACATCCAGTTTTAGCTGAGTGTTGTATTGTTATTTTTTTTAGCAAAAGTATAATATTGTATGTACTCTCTTATTACTAGTAGAATACGCATTTATAGATCAACCATTTAGCATATGTGTGTCTGGCATGACTGCACCTTCTAACAGTTTCTCGTTCCTTGTAGGATATACACTATTCCTTGCATTTGTCATTGACCGGTTGCACCACTACCTCCGCAAGCTCATTACACGGAGGAAAGCAGGCAACACCTCCAGAGAGGAGGTCGAGAAACTTCAAATGGAGAATCGATCCTTCCATGAAAAGGAAGAGAAATCTTCCAGTGAAATCATGAAGCTTAAGCAGGAGATTGCTAAGCTGAATGAGGGTATGAAGAAGCTGAAATCCGAGTCCGAAGATCATGAGAGGAAAGCAGTTGCGGCAGAGGCCCATGTCAACGCTCTACAGAAGCAGTCCGAGGAGCTGCTCCTGGAGTACGACCGGGTGCTGGAAGACAACCAGATTCTACAAGCCCAGCTTCACTACAAAGGCTGATTGAATCAGTTAACCTGCGGGCTAATTGCTCATTACCAAGACTCTTGCCAGGTGTCGTTGTAGAGCCAAGGTCTTCCTGGATGTGATTCTTGGCGTCCTTTACTCTCTCTAACTTATGGTGATATTGGTCGATGTAGTGTGTATTTTGTAGCTTTTGTTTCTTGCCGTTCGTTTTGAGGCACTGTCAAAGCAAGGGATGCTGAAATGGATATATGGGGAATGCAGTATCAGTGTTTTTTTTTGGGTGTGTGGAGAAAGATCAGATTTCAGAATGTGCGTCGGAAAACTGAATTGGGCTTGACGACTGAACACTCTGCTGTATTCCGGGCCAGATGTTGCAAAACTTCTAGGCCACCTGGCCCATCCATATTTTGATTTTTTTTTAAAAAAATAGTAATCGGCTCTATTTTGCTAGCCTGAATTGACACTATAAACACACGGGACTGTTAGCAGGCATTCTAAAAAAATCGAACCAATTAGCATGACTGTGGGATTCAAAACTGAAAGCCTATGTTTATATTTGTCACACTGATAAATCACAGAAGAATAGTAAATAATTAGAGGCTACGCTCTGTTTTGTACACTAGTGCCAATTTGGGGCACTTTCCAGAATCAGGACAAGATCGTCGATGAATGGAAAATAAGCACAAAACAAGAACACATAAATGAATAAATGATAATTATAGGCTACGTAGGAAACCCTCTGATCAGCACCGATCAGGTCTCTCAGCACATCGATGGACATCAGCTCAGATCACTTGGCTCGATCGCTTGCGTCACAGGCCCGCGGGCTCTTCTTGCTGTGCTCTTCATGGGCGGGAGGCGGCAGCGGTGGAGGATGCACGCCGGGGGGCCTCGCGGGCGTGCTCGACTGGAAGACGGACGACCTTGCCGGCGAACATGGGGTTGAGGTCGGCGGCGTGGTGGTAGGCGCCGGAGGCAGAGACTGTGAGTGCCTTAAACATCATGCATGTCATTATCTGCTAGTCTAGCATCTAGAACACCTAGGCTTAAGAGATTAGGGTGACTTACTGTCGCCGATGAACGTCATGAGCGAAGACCCGTGCCTGCGTGATGCAGGCGAGAGGTAGAGTCGGTGAAGACCGCAGTGTCGCCGGAGGAGTCCTGCAGAGGCGGCGGCGACGGCCTTCCCGTTGCTAGCAGCGCCCAGTAGATCGGGTAGCCTTAGGGTTTTTGTTTGGGGCTTTGGTTCTCACGGGAACGAACCTCAGATCTCCTGAGAGGCCCAGAGCCCTAACCTTATATATAGCGCTGTTGCAACGGGGGACCGTAACCAATATGGTAAGCTCCCCCGATCAGGGCGCGAGGACGTGGGTGTCACCCCACGTCTCCCTCTCCTGGCCGTTTGGCCTAGATCAATATCCAACATTCTCCCCCTTGATCGTAAGGCTAAACGTCATAAGCCCTCTCTCAATAAAAGTTCACACCAAAGTAATGCGTCACAACAGTCAATTAAATACCGCTGGACATCAGTACTTATAGTGCTCCATTCTATATCGATTGGATAACATAATACTTTATGGGAGTTGGTTACTTTATATGGTCCTCTTATTCCAGGATCACAGGCTCTCCAATAAACCCATGCCGGCAACATGATCACGAAAAATATTGGGTGGTAAGCCTTTTGTGAGCGGATCCGCAAGCATAAATTTAGTTCCAATATGCTCAACCTTAATTGTTTGATCCTGGACTCTATCTTTCACAACATGATACTTTATGTCAATGTGCTTGGCAGCTGCACTCGACTTGTTGTTACTCGAATAGAAAACTGCGGGTTGATTATCGCAGTACAAAATGAGTGGTCTAGAAATGTTGTCTACCACTCTCAATCCCGGGATAAAGTTCTTAAGTCATACAGCCTGCCCGGTAGCCTCATAACATGCCACAAATTCAGCCTGCATTGTCGACGATGCAGTAAGTGTTTGCTTTACACTTTTCCATGAAATTGCTGCTCCTGCGAGGGTGAAAATATAATCTGATGTGGACTTCTTAGTGTCTTTACACCCCGCAAAATCAGCATCAGAATAACCGACAACCTCAAGGTTATCGCATCTTCTATATGTGAGCATGTGACCTTTAGTGCCTTGCATATAGCGCAGAACTTTCTTAACGGCTTTCCAGTGGTCCGGTCCTGGATTTGATTGATATCTGCCAAGCATCCCGGTAACAAAAGCTAAATCAGGGCGCGTACATACTTGAGCATACATAATACTTCCGACAGCAGAAGCGTAAGGTATAGCATTCATCTGATCAGATTCATAATCATTCTTTGGGCATTGAAATTTTCCAAACTTATCGCCCTTAACAATAGAAGCAGGCGAGGCAGAGCATTTATGCATATTGTATCTCTTTAGTACTCTGTCAATGTATGCCTTTTGTGATAAACATAATGTTCCTTTGGACCTATCTCGGTGAATTTCAATACCAAGAACATAAGATGCTTCACCGAGATCCTTCATATCAAAATTGGACGAGAGAAATCTTTTAGTTTCTCGCAGCATGTCCACGCTGCTGCTGGCCAATAATATATCGTCCACATAAAGAATTAAGAAGGTGTAATTACTCCCCCTGAACTTAACATAAGTACAATTATCAACATCATTCTCCTTAAATCCAAATTTCCTTATGACTTCATCAAACTTAAGGTACCATTGCCTAGAAACTTGCTTCAGGCCATATATGGATTTCCTTAGCTTACATCCCAAATGTTCTTCGCCTTCCACAACAAAACCTTCCGGTTGTGTCATGTAAACGTCATCATACAAGTCTCCATTCAGGAATGCAGTTTTAACATCCATTTGGTGCAACTCTAAGTCGAAATGTGCTGTGAGCGCCATTATGATTCTAAATGAATCTTTAGTTGAGATAGGAGAAAAGGTTTCATTATAGTCAATGCCTTCTCTTTGTGTAAATCCTTTTGCTACAAGTCTCGCCTTAAACCTTTCGATGTTCCCTTTGAAGTCACGTTTTGTTTTGTAGACCCATTTGCAGCCCACTGTTTTGGCTCCATTAGGAATTTCTACTAAGTCCCATACACCATTATCGCCCATAGACTTAATTTCATCTTTCATAGCATCTAGCCATTTAGATGAATCTTTATTCTTCATTGCTTCCTTATAAGAGCTAGGATCATCTGTCTTCCCAAGATCATCCTCATTCAAGTAAACCTCATAATCACTTGGGATAGCAGATCTCCTCACTCGTTGTGATCTCCTGACAGGTTCATTAGTAGGCTCATTAGGTTGTTCATTAATTGTCACAGAGGGCTGTGAAGGCTCAGCATTAGGTATTGCACTTGTATTTTCAGAGCCCTCAACAGAAGGAGTAGCCACAGAATTAACTGGAGATGCAACAGGAGTTGCAACTACAGGATCAACTATGGGCACAACCACTTGGGGCACAGGAAAATCAGTCTGTCGGATTACCGGTGAAGCAACATAAATCCGTTTCTCCTCAAGATCAATTTTCCTGAGCTCCAAGTCCCCACTGATGCCATCATTTTCCAAGAACACAGCGTGTCTTGTTTCTACAAATTTTGTGGTACGATCTGGACAATAGAATCGGTACCCTTTAGACCTGTCAGGGTAGCCAATAAAATGGCAACTCACAGTCTTGGGATCTAATTTCCCAATATGTGGGTTAAATATTTTAGCTTCAGCTGCACAACCCCACACATGGAGGTAGTTCAAAATAGGTTTTCTCCCAGTCCATAATTCATAAGGTGTTTTAGACACCGATTTACTGGAAACCCGATTGAGTATGTGTGCAGCGGTCTTTAATGCTTCCATCCATAACTTTATAGGCAAAGTGGAGTAGCTCAACATACTTCGAACCATGTCCATAAGTGTGCGGTTTCTTCTTTCCGCTACTCCATTTTGTTGGGGATCACTAGGCATTGAGTACTGGACGACTATACCATTTTCTTGTAGGAACCTGGCAAAAGGACCAGGAACCTGCCCATAAGTTGCGTGTCGCCCATAATACTCTCCCCCACGATCCGAGCGCACTACTTTAATCTTTAGATTGTGCTGATTTTCAACTTCAGCCTTAAATATCTTAAATTTATCAAGTGCCTCCGATCTTTCTTTAATGGGATAGATATAGCCATAACGTGAGTAATCATCAGTGAACGTAAAACAATCATAACCGTCTACTGATGTCACAGGGAAAGGACCACATATGTCATTATGAATTAATTCTAAAATCCCTGTGCTTCGAGTAGCACCCTTCTTTATTTGCTTTACATACTTGCCTTTGATACAATCAATCAAGGCAATGATCATCCGAATCATTAAAGTCTAAAGGGTGGAGAATTTCATCTTTAATGAGACGTTCAATTCTCCCCCTCGAAATGTGGCCCAAGCGACAGTGCCACAATTTCGACGAAGTCTCATCAATTAGCTTGCGCTTTTTATTCAACATATGGAAACACTTTCTTGGCGAGCCATTTCAGCCATCCAGGACAATCATCTTTGAAGTAGTCCTTTGACTGACAAAAGTAGCACTCATCACTTATCTTCTGTCCATTTGAGCTCCCAGGACCTGAAGCGTTTTTAGGCGCCTTAGGGTGCTGTGGATGCTGTGGCTTTTGATAAGGGGAGTAGGCTTGCTCCTTCTTTCCCTTTCCTTTATAGCCTCCTCTATTTCTAGAGGGACCAGCTTTATTTGAGGAGCCGACTTGATTCACAAAATCAGTAGTCCCCTCAGCCTTGAGCCTCTCTTCCTCTTGTGAAACATTAGCGATCAACTCGCTCATGGTCCACTTGTCCTTAATAGTGTTATAATTCACCTTGAAAGCTTCAAATTGCTTAGGAAGAGACATCATAATGTAATGGACAACAAAACCATCAGAAATAGCCATGTCCATCGTCTTAAGTCTGGCAGCAATATTGATTATTGTCATAATGTGCTCACGAACATTTCCAGTACCATTGTACTTAGTGTTCATGAGCCTGTGCATCAGTGTGGTAGCATAAACTTTAGAGGACACTTTAAAGTGATCCTCGATGGAGGACAAATAGTCCTTTACCCTTTCCTTTTCAGGGATTGCTCCCCTTATTGCTTCACTGATGGAGTTTTTCATCACAGCAAGTGAAACACGGTTAGATCGCTCCCACTTCTCAGCATTAGCTTTATATTCCTTCATTTTGTCATCATAATTATCCTCCCCTTCAGTAGGAGCGACAGGCTCATCGAATCTGAACGCGTAGTCCAGATCCAAGAGCTGAAAAGTCGTCATAAGGGTAAACTTCCATTTCTGAAAGTTACTACCATTAAGTGGCTCAATAGCATTTACATGAGCGGAAACAGAAGCAGCTGAAAAATTTAAAATTTACATTAGGAAAGCGCATAATTAATTTGCATGAAAATTAATCTTACGTTGGTATGATTAACAACATGCTCATAAGAATTTTTCGCATCACCGTTGGGCAGAAGCGAAAAATTTAACATAATTTATGTCATGCAATTACAATTAACGTTGGTCAAAGAGTAACTGCATGGCAAAATTAAACATAATTGATGACATGCAATTACAATTAACGTTGGTCCAAAAGTAATAGCATGTCAAAATTAAACATAACCCTCTAATTGAATTTCTCGTTGGTTCCATTCAATTAGGGGCAGAGCATCACGCAACGGAAAAAGGGCATAATAATTTTCAGCAGCTTAGCAACATTATCCGTTAAATAATTTCATAAGAGACATCATTAATTAAACATGAGATGTACCATAAATACATGAAATATATACTGAAAATAAAACCTCAACAGCCTGAAGTATATACATCATAAATCAATTTCATGTAAATATATACTGAAATATATACAGAAATACATAAGATTATGACTGCTGGGCCAAAACCCAACAGCCCCTCCCCTTCTTTTTTTTCCAGCCTGCGCAGCCCAAAAAGGATGCATTTAGCCAAAAATGCGCACACAGTTGGCCCATCAGCCCCCGGCCTCATCACAGCGGCCTAGCGGCCCATCAAACTTCCGGCTGCACCGGCCCATCAAACTTCCCCACCCCCGCCTGATCTTAGCCATCGATTGAATCGGACGGTTCAGAGTGATTTGCGCCTGAACAAAACCGACGCCGGCGCAGCCCCCAAACCCTAACCTCCTTTGCCTCTTCCCCTCCCGAAAAAACGGGTCTCCCGTGCGGCGGCGGCACGCGCGCTCACGCGGAGCGAAGCACACGGCAACGGCGGCGCCCGCACGGGGCGGCAGCCCAGCACGGCGGCGGCTCCCGCACGAGGCGGCGCGGCGACGTCGGCCACGAAAAGGCGCGGCGGCGCGCTCATAAGGAGGCGGAGGGGCGGCCGCCGTGCGCTCGCCCGGAGCGGCATCGGCGACGACCTCGTGCGCAACGGCGACGCGCGGCGTGAAGCGGCACCGGCGACGGCCTCGCGGGAAGCACGGCGCCGTCTGTGGCTTCCCCGAGCGACGTGGCGGCGGCGGCAGCCCCTAAGCAGCGCGGCGGCAGCGGCGGCGGCTCGAAGAGGCGACACGCCGGCAGCGGCCGCACCCAAAAGCCGTAAGCCCCCCCCCCCCTTTTTTTTGGTTTGCTTGCCGCCGATTTAAAAATCCAATTGAGTGATTGGGGATTTTCTTAGGGTTTACATGATTTGGGGGGTTCTAGGGTTCGAGATTCATCATAAACTGGGGAAAGACTTTAGGATTTGCATTAAAATTTTGGATTCCCCTCCTTCTAACATGCTGCCCGAGCCCAACATCAACCCTAATCCGAACCAAAACTCTAGATCCGAGACATAAACATGCGGCTAGGGTTCTAGGAGACTAGCAGTCGCTCTGATACCAAATGTGAGTGCCTTAAACATCATGCATGTCATTATCTGCTAGTCTAGCATCTAGAACACCTAGGCTTAAGAGATTAGGGTGACTTACTGTCGCCGATGAACGTCATGAGCGAAGACCCGTGCCTGCGTGATGCAGGTGAGAGGTAGAGTCGGTGAAGACCGCAGTGTCGCCGGAGGAGTCCTGCAGAGGCGGCGGCGACGGCCTTCCCGTTGCTAGCAGCGCCCAGTAGATCGGGTAGCCTTAGGGTTTTTGTTTGGGGCTTTGGTTCTCACGGGAACGAACCTCAGATCTCCTGAGAGGCCCAGAGCCCTAACCTTATATATAGCGCTGTTGCAACGGGGGACCGTAACCAATATGGTAAGCTCCCCCGATCAGGGCGCGAGGACGTGGGTGTCACCCCACGTCTCCCTCTCCTGGCCGTTTGGCCTAGATCAATATCCAACAGAGACGACCCTGGCCGGCAGCGAGAGCACGAGGCAGCACTTGTCGGTGATGTTGACGTACCTCGTGCGCACGCACACGGAGGTCCCGCACGTGAGAAGACTAGTGAGGAGGAGAGGATGCGCGCGCAACGCCACAGCTACTTATGATGGGATGGGTGCTGCACCGCCTTACGTGTGCACTGCGAGTCCGAGTCGGATTCGTAGAGCAAGTTCTATTTTTTAACCCTACTAATACTACCATGGTGAAAAAAAAGGAGAAGGATTCGTAATGGCATGGCATCGCACGCAGAGGAAGGGCAGGGAAATGAAAGGAAAGGGCTCTGATCTGACATGGAATGCCGCCGCGCCCTTCCAGCGATCCGAATCGAGATCCCTCCCTGGTGCGTACTGATTTCACCCCATCCAAATATTATTAGGCATGTTCTTTTTGCTGCGGCTTGTGATTTTTAGCTACGACTTTTAGTTTTTGGACTGTTTGTACGAGAGATTACAGAGTAACAAAAACTCACGTGCGGTTTTTGCCGATATAAATGAAGTCAGTAAAGTATATACTACAATTAACTAATAGACCCTAACTTGAAAAAAATACTCCGTTTAAAAGCTAATTACTATAGAAAAACCAAAAAATAACTTTTAGAAACTGAAAAGAATAGGGACAGCTCACGGCCCAGTCCCTATTCTACTCATGACCCAGTAACTGTATTAGCTCGCCCGATCTTGCACCACAAAAACATAAATAATTTTGCGCATGATACGATGTTAATGCGTACTTCAGCTGTTAATCAGGCCGTTTAGTTTTTTTATATATCAAGGATTGCAACGCATTTACAAAAGGGCTTCCTGCTCAACCAAAAACGAAAGGGAAAAAAGGGCTAAGTTTTTTGAGGAATGGCGGCGTAATTACCAAATGGTGGAAACGACCTCCTGCACACGGCAACATGGGTATCCGTAATCATGGAGGCCATGGATCTTCCAAACACTGCTATAGAAAGATCTGTCATATGAACTGCTTCAAGAACTCAGTTGCCACTAGCCGGCCACGTGTATTTACTGACAGCTTTAGCTCGCTGATCTCCTTGTCGATGTCCTACGGTACGAAGTAGATGTTATGTGAGTAAACATATGGTCAGAATCATGCGCACTAATCACGCAAATGCACAAGCTGCAAAATGGTGTTAATCATGAACGTTCAAAACTCAAACCTACTTCAGAATGTACAGTTCAGCTGCTTAATCATGAACTACGACTATATGACATATACACACTAATGACCAAACCTACTTTGAAGAGAAACAAAAAAAGAAAGAGAGAGAGAGAGAGAGAGAGAGAGAGAGAGAGAGATTGGTTGACAACACCATGAAATAATGTGTAGCTAACTGTTTCTCTTTTTCTTGATCGATTAAGAGCATGAATTTGTTGTTTACAGATTGTCATAGGTAATCCATGCCAAATCTTATTCTACTTCCTTTTTTTGTAAACAATTTTTAGTATAGCATTGAAATAAGTGCTTCTCCACCAGATTGTATTATTCCGTATGTTTTTTACCAAAATGATGGGTAAGTATTCTGCCTTTTGTTATTATTCCTGTGCCGTATGGGCAATCCAAGATTGACAACTCTTATGCTGGGAAGGTAGCCGCCATATGACATCACTAGTTCAGTACTGTATAATTATTTGTATCAAGAATTCCTTGTGCTTTCAGAAGAAACTGCTGAATTTTTATTTACACAAAGGCGCACATGACAAAACAGGAAAACTACAAGCGATTCATTTATAGATGGCTTATAAAAGGCAAAAGGAAGGGCCAAGGAGAACCTTTTCCTACCTCCATAAATTGCACAATGAAATCTATGAGCTTATGCTTGTGCATGTCCTCACAATGGTAGTTTGTTATGAGGAAGCTAATATCATAACCCTGAAACAGAACAAAACCAAGTTAGCCACTGTCCAATGAAGTGATGCAATGGTGTCACTTGATATCTTGCAGTTCGCTCAAAAAAATTTCGGCAACTAACAAAAATGATACACACAGATAATCAACATTGTGAAAAATCATCAAGATGGAAAGCTTATAAGCTACTAAAACTCTAGGCGACAACATAGACTAGTATTTACTTGTCTTGAATACTGTAATACTGTACCTAGTAGCACTACTAGACAGACTTCAATTGAAGACAGTTCATGTACTATGAGGAAAAGCAGATTACTAGAGATATCGGCACTACAGAAGGTGCTCAGTGTACATAGAGTATTGTAATACCTGAACCGGTTTTCTCCTCAACACTTGGAATGCCTCCGCCCTCATTGATAAAAACCTAAGAAACTTCTTTGCAAGAATATTTTCTAGTTCATCTGCCTGCTTAACCTGTCAAAAACGAGAGAGCGTATGGTGCTATACCAGATGACAAATGGTTGAGTGACATTATCCTAACAAGCATTATAACATCCAACCGGCTTTTCATCACTACCTTCATGCTTATACGGATAGAGTTGATTGAAGTCTCTATCAAACACTTCTCTGCTTCGTTACGGCATATAAGCACCTGTAGAAGGAAAAATATGGGACTATGAATCATAATTCTGATTTCTGAAGATACTAAAAACTTCTTGTGAATTTCCTCTCTAAACAAGCAGAGTTGTGAAGAGATGGTGTAGGCTACATCTGCAGGTAAACTGCTAAGTGATTAGTTTTCAAGCAGACACCTCGACGATAACTTTCGCGAAGGATTCAGTAGAGTTCAGAAGTGTTAAATAATATGAGAGCTATTAGACTCATCCCACATCCTGCCTTAAGGCATGTGCTTCGTATAACCCATTCCACAGTTTTTTTTTAATCTCAATCTCATGCAGGAAACATCAAGAATGAACTCCACAACTTTTGCTATGTCATATCAATATAATTACAGGTAATTGTGCTGAAATGCAATACCCACCTTCAATCCTAAATTCCCAATACGCATGTATATAAAGCATAAAATCTAGCATGTTGCATTCATGGTCATAAGAAGTGCAAATATTGAGAAAAATGTTTGAAACTAATAGCCAAAGACCTGATTTTTTTTTTAAAAAAAAACTGTTTTTGCAATTTCAACACATGATGAAAGAACATCCAATGTCTAGTGAAGCTAAAATGTGCTTAAGCACGAAGTAAACTAAAGTACTAAGCACAACCAACATGAAATAAGCTGTTCAAGATTCCCAGCATGGTCCATGGAGTGTGTATTTGTTAAAGACAAAAATGATGACACCATCATTACTTGTTGGCAGTTTGTCGCCTGATGGAGTACCATTAGCTTCTACCATAAGTGATCTAAATGTTAAGTATATAAAGGCCCAGCCCATGTGGCCCATGTGGTTATCTATATATTGGCATCTCTACTATTGGAGTCATTGTCTTCTCAAATCCCTAAAGTAAGTCACATGGTATCAGAGCTATGGATTAGGGTTAGGTTAGGATTATTTTAATCCTCCTCTCCCACGATCCAAACTTTTTACTGGCCAGTCGGTCTCGTTGGCCAGTCGGCCCTTCGGCCGAAGTTGCCGTCGCCCGTCGCCCGTTCGCCCGTCGCCCGCCGTCTCCCATCGCGCAGTCGCCCGTCGCCCGTTCGCTCGTCGCCCGCCGTCTCCCGTCGCGGCCGCCCCTGCAGCCGCCCGTCGCGGCTTCTTCCTCGGGGCCGTCCCTGCCGTCGTCGGTTGGTCGCCGTCCCTGCCGTCTCCGCTCGTCGCGGATCCTTCGGCTGCCGTCCCTGCAGCGCCTCGTCAGATCCGCCTTGCCTCGTCGCCGCCGTCTCCGCCCGTGGCGGATTCGTCCAGGCCGTCGCCGTCTCCGCCCGTGGCGGATTCGTCCAAGCCGCCGCCGTCTCCGCCCGTGGCGGATTTGTCCAGGCCGCCGCCAGGCCGCCTCCGCTGCAGTCGCCCGTCGCCTCTGCAGCCGCCCGCGCGGCTTCTTCTTCGGTCGGCCGCCAGTCGCGGCGTTTTCTTCGGCCGCCGCCCCGCCTTGCCTCAGATCCGGCGCCGGCCGCCTGCCCCGACTCGCCTCGTCGCCTGGGGGTGCCGCCGCCCCGACTCATCAGATCCAGCGCCGCCTGGGGGAGCACGCGCCTCTGCCGCTGCTTCCCTCGTCAGATCCGGCCGGCGTCGCCTGCCTGGGGAAGGCTCACCTCGACAGATCCAGTCTGCTCCGATCTGTCCTCAGCCCGTGGCTTGTTGGGTTTTTCTTCGACCGTCTGCTGCTGCTGTCCTCTGCCTGTGACATCACAGTCGTGGTAACTGCTATCTTTGCCTGCTGTTGGTCAACATGTCTCAGATAAATGCAATAGTAATCAATCTCACCCTAGATGGTCAGAATTATCCAGAGTGGGCTTTTTGTGTAGAGACTGCATTGAGGGGCTATGGTTTACTTTTTCACTTAACTGAACCTCCACCTGTGCTTAAGGATGATGGTAGTAATGCTGCTGCAGTAAAAGAATGGCATATTAATGATGGAAAAGTAATGGCTGCCATGGTGAATAGTACTAAGCAATCCATGATTATGAGTCTTTCTAAGTTCAAAACAGCCAAAGGCATATGGGATAACTTGAAGAAGCGTTATGTTCAGGATAGTGGTGCTCTTTTGCATACTCTTATGCAACAAACTCATGACATTGAGCAGAATGATATGTCTATTGATGAGTACTACTCTGCTTTTGATCGACTGATGGGATCATTGACTTCCATGATACCTGAGTGTACAGCTGTTCCCTGTCCAGCACATCAGTTTATTGAAAAGTTTTTTACTTACAGATTTGTCATGGGAGTCCGGGCTGAGTATGATTCCATTCGTACACGATTGCTTCACAATTCTTCTGCTCTCACCATGGCACAGGCATTGTCTGATTTACTTGCAGAAGAAACACGTCTTAAGTCTATGTCTTCTTCTGCATCTGTTCCTCATAGTGTGTTGGCAGCTTCTCAGAGGATCAGTGCACCAAAAAGTACCTCTTCAGCGCTCTGTAAGCATTGTGGCAAGTCTGGTCATCTTCCAGAGAACTGTTTCTCTCATTATCCAGAAAAGTTGGCTGACTATCGTGCACGTCGTGCTGCTCGTGGTCGTGGTACTGGTTCCACTTCTAGAGGTTCAGTGTCTATTGCTGCCGCTTCGCCTGTTAATGCTCCTTCGTCGTCTTGGGTGCTTGATTCAGGGGCTTCTTTTCATGTTACATCTGATCAGTCCCAGTTGGTTGCTTGCAAGCCGGTTACTGATGGTGCTTCTGTTCAGACAGCTGATGGTACATCTTGTCATATCACTCATCAGGGTTCACTTTGCAATCCTCATTTTTCTGTACCTGATGTTTCTTTTGTACCTCCGTTGTCCATGAATCTTCTTTCGGTTGGTCAAGTTACCGACCAACATTGTTTTGTTGGATTTGATGACTCATCTTGTTTTATTCAGGACCGTCGAAGCGGGAAAGTGATTGGGACTGGCCATCGCCGTAAAGGTGCTCCTAGCCTCTACATCCTCGACACCTTGCGTCTTCCTTCTTCCATTGCTTCGTCCATTGAGTCTCCAGCTCGTGTGTCATCCGCTGCTTCGTCTTCCGCCTCTTCCTTCGCCCAGTGGCATCATCGTCTTGGTCATCTTTGTGGGTCCCGGTTGTCCACATTAATAAATAAAGGTTGTTTAGGTCATACATGTATTGAGTCTAGTTTTCATTGTAAGGGTTGCAAACTTGGAAAACAAATACAACTACCATATTCATCTAGTGTTTCTCACTCAGCTAGACCTTTTGATCTTATTCATTCAGATGTATGGGGTCCTGCGCCTTTTGCTACAAAGGGTGGTCATAAACATTATGTCATTTTTATTGATGATCATTCTCGATATACATGGATTTATTTCATGAAACATCGCTCTCAGTTGTGTTCCATTTACCAGTCTTTTGTTCGCATGGTTCACACACAGTTTTCTACTCCTATTAGAGTTTTTCGTTCTGACTCTGGTGGTGAGTATTTGTCTGATGCTTTTCGTCAGTTTTTGTCCTCTGAGGGTACTCTTGCTCAGCTCTCTTGTCCTGGCGCTCATGCTCAAAATGGTGTTGCTGAACGCAAACATCGCCATCTTATAGAGACTGCTCGCACACTTTTGATTTCATCTTTTGTTCCTTCTCATTTTTGGGGTGAAGCTGTTTCTACTGCTGTCTATCTCATCAATAGACAGCCCTCATCCAAACTGTCTGGAAAATGTCCTGGTGAAGTTCTTTTTGGTACCTCTCCTAGCTATGATCATCTCCGAGTTTTTGGATGTACTTGCTATGTTTTGCTTCCACCTCGTGAGCGAACTAAATTGACTGCACAATCTGTTGAGTGTGTTTTTCTAGGGTATAGTCCTGAGCATAAAGGTTATCGGTGTTATGATCCTTCTTCTCGTCGCATACGTATCTCTCGTGATGTGACCTTTGCTGAGGACCGTCCTTTCTTTTATAACCCCTCTACTCATACCTCATATTCTCCCACAGAACCCACCTCGTTCCTGTGTCTTCCTCCTATTCTACCCAATACTGATGTTACTACACCTTCTCCATATATTACGCCCATTCCTGCTCCTTCTATTTCCATCATGCCACCTTCACAGGAGACTACACCTCCTCCTGCGCCACCTCCTTTTCATTCTAAACCACCTATCACACGTGTTTTCCATCGTCGCCCTACAAACCCCACAGCACCTCCACCCAGTTCTACCACCACGGCCAGTCCTGATACGACCGCTGTTGATGCTTCTAATAATATTGATGAGTCTCATACTATTCCTGATGAGTTACAGGTTGGTCCAAGATATAATTTACGAGATCGTACTGCTATTGGTCCGGCTGACAAGTATGGTTTTCCACGTGTGAATGCTGTTGTTGATGAGCCATCCACTTACCAGGAAGCCTCTAATATTCCGGAATGGCAGCTTGCTATGTCTGAGGAGCTTGCTGCCCTTGATCGTACAGGAACTTGGGATATTGTTCCATTACCGTCACATGCAGTGCCTATTACATCTAAATGGGTATTCAAAATTAAGACCAAGTCTGATGGTTCTATCGAGAGATATAAAGCCCGTCTTGTGGCTAGAGGCTTTCAGCAAACTCAAGGGAGAGATTATGATGAGACCTTTGCACCAGTTGCTCATATGACTACTGTTCGTACTCTTATTGCCGTGGCTGCTACTTCTTCTTGGACCATCTCTCAAATGGATGTTAAGAATGCTTTTCTTCATGGTGATTTGCATGAAGAAGTTTATATGCAACCACCTCCAGGTGTTGATACTCCTCCTGGTCATGTTTGTCGCCTTCGTCGTGCTTTATATGGTCTTAAACAGGCTCCTCGTGCTTGGTTTGAGCATTTTGTTTCGGTGATACGGGCTGCTGGGTTTTCATCTAGTGATCATGACCCTGCTCTATTTATTCATCTCTCTCCACGTGGGCGTACTTTGCTTCTTCTATATGTTGATGATATGTTGATTACGGGAGATGATGTGGAACACATTTCTCATGTGAAGAAGCAACTTGGTGAGCAATTTCAGATGTCTGATTTGGGTCCTCTCAGTTATTTCTTAGGAATTGAGGTGTTGCATTCTGCAAAGGGCTACTATCTCTCTCAGTCCAAATACATACAAGACCTTATTGCTCGTTCTGGCATTACAGATAGTCGAACGGCTGCGACACCTATGGATCTTCATTTACAACTTCGTTCTACCGATGGTACACCTCTTGAGGATCCCTCTCGATATCGACATATTGTGGGCAGCCTTGTTTATCTCACTGTTACTAGACCTGATATTGCTCATGCAGTTCATATTCTGAGTCAGTTTGTGAGTGCTCCTACTTCCATTCATTTTGGACATTTGCTTCGTGTACTACGGTACTTAAGGGGAACATCTTCTCAGTGTTTGTTCTATGCTCGTGAAAGTCCGCTTCAGCTTCATGCTTACTCAGACTCCACCTGGGCGAGTGATCCAACAGATCGTCGTTCTATCACAGGATATTGTATTTTTCTTGGTTCTTCTCCCCTTGCATGGAAGTCTAAGAAGCAGGCAGCTGTATCTCGTTCTAGTACAGAGGCAGAACTTCGAGCACTTGCCACTACCACTTCAGAGATTGTATGGCTTCGATGGTTGTTAGCAGATTTTGGTATTTCTTGTGATGCTCCTACACCTCTTCTATGTGATAATACTGGAGCCATACAAATTGCCAATGATCTTGTGAAGCATGAACTTACAAAGCATATTGGCGTTGATGCTTTCTTTACTCGGTCTCATTGTCAGCAGAAAACAATTGCTCTTCAGTATGTGCCCTCAGAACTGCAAGTGGCAGATTTTTTCACTAAAGCACAAACTCGAGAGCAACATCGGTTTCACTTGCTCAAACTCAATGCTTCAAAACCTCCGTTTCCACCTTGAGTTTGAAGGGGGGTGTTAAGTATATCAAGGCCCAGCCCATGTGGCCCATGTGGTTATCTATATATTGGCATCTCTACTATTGGAGTCATTGTCTTCTCAAATCCCTAAAGTAAGTCACACTAAATACATGTCCTACTCAATACATGATCCGGAAGAGGAAATGTTTGACTCAACATTGAGAAAGAGTAATGTCATCACAACAAATGAACAATACTGGTGCATATGAAGATTAGAAAGAGGCAAATTATGCTTCTGTGTAGTAAGTAGAAACCATGTGATTCTGCAGTTGGAACATTTGTTGGCTCTATAATTGGTATAAGAAAGGAGAATGCATGGAAAATAATTAGTTCAAATATAAAGAAGGGAATCGTTCTCGGAAGAAAACTTTAGCAATATCAAAGAATCATAAATTGAATTTGAGATGCTGCTAAAAGAGTCTCCCTTACCGGATTCAGCAGAAGTTCAGGGCTAGTCCTGTAAATAAGGAATTAAAAAATGATGATGTAAGCAAATAAGGATGTATTCACGTCCTTGAGTTTCAAGGAAACATGTAAAAATAAAAGTGAAAAATGAAATTTCCACAGGCATTACAAGTATTTATATGGGTCAACATTTTTAGGACAAATATATTAGTCAACATGGGCTTGCGTGATTACAGGTTTACAACGATTGTTTTCAGTTCAAGAGAGGTAACATAGACATGTAGAGCTCCCCCCAACATGTAAAGGAAGCCAAAGATAGAGCTGGTGTTCTTCTCTCTTTAACAATCTACATCATATGAAATTAACTTGTAAAAACATATGCGTGTTTCTAGCATGGTAGGCTTCATGAAGTAACATCTTGGACATCAGATCTTACATGTGCACAAAAGAAAAGAAGAGGATCGTTTGCTCTCTTTACAGGCACAAAGGTTTCATAGATTTTGACTATCATGCGCAGATTCCAGTTTCTCAAATTTTCTACAAATCGAAACACCATTGCACTAACTGCACTCTGTCTCGGTCAAATTATGTACACCAAGAACAGATAAATGCATAAAAAATGAATAAACAGCATTCAGTTTGAAGCATGACTTACTTGAGCTCCACCTCTGGTTTGTTGTGCCTCTCAACTTCTTGGCAAGGGAAATTCTAGAGGTAAAAACAAAAAAACATTCTGTCTAAATTACACTTGTAAGGAGCCAAACAAGTTGTCTGGGTGCAAATTTCAGAACAGCAGCACGAGCAGTGTGTAAGAAACGGTGATTCCCGAAGGAGTTGAATTGACTACCTGAAGGCACATGGCAGCCTCCAGAGTGTTCCGGATGCAAGTTAGATACAACCGCAGCGTATTCGCCTACAAGAACAAGAACAACGCATTAATTAATATTCACCAATATTTAGCAGACGCTGCAAAGAGTCTGATCGAACAAAGGTGTAGGCAACACAATCCGAACGCATGGAACGACCTCGTCTAGCCACTGTGAAATTCATGCTCGGTGCTTGAAAGGCCCCTCCAAGAACGTCTAACTGACTTGAGGAAGCGTCTGGTTGAGACCAAGGAACGGCGAGATCTCGCCGGCGTTCCGGGGGCGGAAGGACGGAAGGCGTGGTCCGGATCCAAAGAGATGGACCTGACAAGGGAATGGTATATGGGGGTAGGAGCTTACCATGGTCGGCGACGGACGTCGGGAGCGGTTGCCGGAGAGCTGCACGGAGACGGTGGGGGCGTCGGGAGCAGTTCAGGGAAGAGTCCAGTGATGTATTGGGGTCGTGGCTGGGCGCCGTTCTGCAGTCTTCAGTCTGCCCTGCAAGGCCGGGCGGGCCCCTTTGGTTCGGGTAATTTTACGACTTTATAGCACTTCATATTTGTAACAAAGTCATAAAAGAAAGCGATACATATCATCAAATATGAACTAAATTATACAATAAATATTATAAAAAGTGAGATAGTACGAGAACATATGAAAACAGCTTGAGATCTCAATTACGACTTGCTAAATTCATACTTGACACAGAACAGTGACACATCTGAATGCAAAAATTTTAAAACATGAGGTAGTCGGTCTCAACTACGACTTTCTAAATTCATACTTGACACAGAACGGTGACACATCTGAATGCAAAGATTTTAAAACATGAGGCAGTCGGTCTCAACTACGACTTACTAAATTCATACTTGACACAGAACAGTGACACATCTTCTCAACGTTCTGATTTCTTTTCACCTTACTTGAGTTTGGACGACGACACATCTTTTCGACGTCCCTGACTCATCTCTTCATCAGAGCACTAATGATTCATCATCGTTGAGCGCTTCATCTCCTCGGGCGACAGGCTACGATAGCTAAGAATTGCGGCTTAGGGGAGGTTGACCGAGACACAAGGGCAGGAGGCGGTGGCGAAAGGTATGGCTTGGCCTATTTCGCAGGTTGTCAGGGCACTCAAAGGAATGTCAGGGGTGCGACAGGCAAGGCGTATGGCGGTTTGACAAGTGGCATCAGCGTGGTAGCGGCTAACTGAGAAAGTGCAACGGCAAAAGATCTAGATGATGCCGTTGCCGGATGGTGAATAGTGCCCGAAGACTGTGCCACATGGGAATGGATGGAGGAGATGGTTCGATCAGGAAAACATGGCAGGAATGCCCGAGATAGGTGTAGGATTGGCTCAAGGATCAAACGAAATCAAAATTTAAAGGAGTTCAAAGCCTTTTGAATTTTCGGTTTGTTTCAGATCCTGATGAAAATGAACCACACACTCCCAACAATGTGGTGGGGCTTACAGCTATTGCTTGTGATGACTGTCGTGGCCGCCATCGTAGCAGCGGTGGCACCTGAGTCAGCATCGACGCTAGCGGGGCCATCTCGTTCGGTGACGATGCCACTCCAAGACAAGGACCACACCGTGGACTTGCGTGACACAGACCCAGGGGTGCAGCATCGGGTGACGAGCTGGCCCCCCTGAGTAGATCGTTGCTGTGCTATCCATCGCGCCTACCTCTGCCTGGGTCTCATGGATCACAGGTAAACACAACTTGGGATTTGGCGTTGGCATTAGAATTGGTCGAATTGGTGATTGGTATTGGGGGGTGTATAGGACGCTGAAAATGGAGCACCATGGTGACTTGGGCACCATGATTTCAAATACGCGAATTTAATTTAAATTCGGATGTTTTTTTTTGAAAATATATGTTTTAGGGTATATACCCATCTATAACAATTCAAACAAAATGTATACGTTTGAAAAAATATACTTGATTTTAAAGTTGCGAACAAATTTAGATCACATGCTTTGCTGATTTATATATATAATCAGCACATACCTGCAAATCAAATTATAATAGAAAAGACAATTACAATTCGAATTTCAATTCAAACTTGTTTATGTATCACCTAGTGCATCTGAGTGTCTCTACGATTTCAACTGGTTTAATTTGACGCAAGGTAGCGATTGAACAGCAGCTTGTGATATGATGGCGCCAACTCTAGATCGAAAGAACAAACTCCCTTCTTTTAGGTTGCATCTTATTAATTTTTGATGGTACCTTTTAAGACTATGGCAAGTGGGAGAGATGTTGATATAGATGGTACAAGCACATATAAACTTAAAAAGATATTTAGAGAAGCCGCATAGAAAAATCATCCCATTTATTTCTAGCTTTCAGTGAAACCGAAACTAACAATGGAAAAAAAACCAGCGAGGTGGACGGGAGTACTTGACGGGGTTGGCCGCTGAGAGTGGGCCGGGCCAGAAACATGCGCTGGGCCAGAGAGGCCCAGACGTTACTAGTCTCCTCTCCAGCTCTCCTCCTCCCCACCTCACCTCGCAGCAGCAGCGGCGGCGGCAGCACACTCACTTCGGCCAGTGAGCATGCCTCCTCATCTTCGTCTTCTCAGCAGCAGCTCTCCCGCCCTCTTCCCCCGCCGCACGCCTCGCTCCGTACGGTAACCCCCTTCCTTCCTTCCAGCTCCGCGCCTCGCTCGCTTCGCCTTCCTTGCACAAGGAACCGTCCTATTGCCGTGTGCTCTTCTAGATTTTAGTTGCACTACAGATAAGCGCGGGCTTGGTCGTGGTGGTGTGAGCATCCCATTTCTTGTACCGAATTTTTGGTTCTACCTTTTGCATGAGTTTCTTCTTGGAAGAAAATTGGTGGTTCTTGGGTGTGTGTCCTGGATGGATGCCTGTTGAGGAGGAGATGTGGTGCCCACAAGCTGTTTGTGGAATTGCTCATAGGCTTACAAAAAACTTCGAATTTACATATTTATTATATTTATTATTATCGATAGAATGGACGTTGGATTGTAAACTAGAAAGGGAACGACTCCAAAATGTGATTGTTGGAAGGCCACTGAAGATGCTATCTTGTTCGCTTTGCCAGCATAGGTCATGATTAAGATATCAATATCTATCTTTGACTGCCGAGTGCTGACCAATGGACCATATGCGCAGTTTCAGTTCTTCTATTCTGTGTGACAAATCCAAAGTTTCTTGTCTTGTAGGAATCGCCCAGACAACATATTCTTGTACAATGTGGCACTTCGTGGAATACTCCAACAATATCTGAAACTGAAGTTACACTTGCTGAATCTTCAGCAGTTGTCCAAGGTGGTACTGCCCTTCTGATTCAGGCACTGAAATCAACTGCAATTCAAGATGTTTCCTGCTTTCACTTCCCTGGACACAATAGAGGGAAAGCTGCCCCGTCTTCTTTGTCGAACCTTATTGGCTCCAGAGCATTTTTGCATGACTTACCAGAGCTACCTGAGCTTGATGATCTCTTCTACCCTAAGGGTGTGATTTTAGATGCTCAGAAGCGGGCAGCTGAGCTGTTTGGATCATTTAAAACATGGTTCCTGGTCAATGGAAGCACCTGTGGAATCCAGGCCTCAGTGATGACTACCTGTTCCCCCAGGGACTACCTCATTATACGTCGAAACTATCACATTTCAGTGATCTCTGCACTGGTTCTGTCTGGCGCTGTGCCTAAATATATAGTACTAGAGTACAATTCTGGGTGGGACATTGCTGGTGGTATTATGCCATTGCAGGTGGATAAAGCAGTAAAGGAGCTGGAGGAGGATGGAAAGAAAATAGGTGTTGTTCTTGTTACTTCACCAACCTATCATGGCATATGCAGCAATGTGCGAGTTATCGTAAATGTTTGTCATCCGTTACACATTCCAGTCATAGTAGATGAGGCGCATGGTGCACATTTCAGATTCCATGACAGTTTTCCAAGTACTGCGATTGAGCAAGGTGCTGACTTGGCTGTGCAATCCACACACAAGGTTCTGTGCTCACTTACACAGTCCTCAATGCTTCACATGGCTGTAGATCCCGTCGATGCAGATAAAGTAAGCCAATGCCTCCAATTGCTCCAGAGTTCGAGCCCAAGTTACCTCCTACTCTCATCTTTAGATGCTGCAATAGCTCAGTTGAGTGAGAATGAAACATTTTTTGATGAACCGGTAGCTATAGCTTTAGAAACAAAAGACCAGTTGAGGATAATCCCAGGGATATTTGTCCTGGACTTGTCAAGCTTTGTTTCTGATTTCCCTGCTATTGATCCATTGCGTATCACACTCAGTGCCTCAGATATACATTTATCTGGATATGAAGCAGATGACATTTTAGCTGAAGAGTATCAAATTGTATCTGAGCTTGTCGGTACACAGGCGGTGACATTTGCAGTCAACTTAGGGATCAGATGGCAAGACGTTCAAAAGCTTGTACAGTGTGCAAAGCAACTGTTAGAAAATTACGTCGTTGCAAATAAATCCAGATGTAGAAAAGATAAATGCGTTTGTAGCCCATTTGACAAGATCTCTGTCAAGCTGACTCCAAGAGAGGCCTTCTTTACAAAGAAGAGGAGAGTGTGCATAGAGGACAGCCTTGGTGAGATTTGTGGTGAGCTAATTTGCCCGTACCCACCAGGTATCCCGGTGCCGATCCCAGGTGAGGTAGTAACGCTGGATTCACTGTCTTACTTGATTAACGTCAGAGACCAGGGCATGGCAATCAGTGGAGCAGCTGATGATGAACTCAATTCCATTATGGTGTGCAACTTGTGATGATTGTTCTGTTGTTTCAAGAGGCTGTGGCAGAGATGTTTTGATAATTCACAGACACATGCTTCTGCGCAGTGTGAGAGATCAGAACCACAGATCAGGCCAACAAGTCCAGAGCACAATCTGCTGCCTTTTCGATAGATATGAACAACACTTGAGTAAAACAACAAGTGACTGGCCACTTGGCCAAATAATTAGATTGCATTTCGTCTCGTGAGAAGAAAGAGTTGGTTGTCAAGCTGCAACATGATGCCAAAATATGAATAGGGTCTATGGCATGTGACCTCTTGCGAGCATGAAGCATAAACCACTGAAGTGGCAAACCTTTTCATCTGAAGTGCCTTGGAATGTAATGATATCCTGCTTTTTTCCATAGTTCTCTTCAAAAAGACAAATAAATTAGCCAGTAAGTAACAATTGCTGTGTGTTCCTTTCCCTTTCAGCTTTCCTCTTTGGTTCTCTTCAGAATGGCGGGCTCAGAATGGCGGGCTCAGTCTGAATTGACTGTGAGCTCAAGCATCAGGTGCAAGTTTGTCCACCACGGTTTTCCAGAAGCATGTTGCAAGGTTGCTCAAGCAAGGACTCTAGCTGCTCTTGTAAGTTTCAACATCCACTCGAGTTCACGAATATTCCACAGCGTGTACCAACATATTAGCATATAGTGCATCATTGCAACCAGCATTTATATTTTTATTTAGGGGTGTCTAGGCAAAACTAGAGTGATATTTTGTGTAAGAGTACTCAGATTATAAGACTTTTGATCCAGGTCCAATAGACCTCATCTTACCCCTCAATTATATAAATTTTCTCGCCTTACTTCACCCTAAAACCTACCTCATCTACCCCGTCGTTGCCGCCATCGCCCTACTCGCCACCTCCCCCATAGCGCTTGTGAGCCCCATCAGCGTCCATCTCCTCCGCTGCTCTCAAGTCTCAACCTAGACACTTGCATCCTCTCCCCAATCCACATACCCACCTCCAACAGCGTGCTGCCCTCCCTTCGCCATGCTGTCGCCATCCCCTACCCGCTATAGCTTCTGCCTCTCAACATGGTTGTTAGCGCCTTTGCCGCCACACATCTCCGTCCAACCTAACTCGACTTCACGCCCGAGCGCCATTCCACCCGTTGGTCGCCGCCCAACGCCCTCCTTAGACCCGCGGCATCAGCGGCGCCACCTCCGCTTTGCTGCTGGCGTCGCCCATTGTCGGTCTGCTACCGCTCCCAGCCTCCCTCTAAATTCGGGAGGCTACAGTGAACCCAACCTGAACTCTAACCCTAACTCGTCGGAGTCGGAAGAGGAGGTGCATGAATCTCGGGACAAAATCATGTGGTGAGAAATTCAAGTGCTCAATCTAAAAAAAATGCTCAAGTGTTACTTAGCAATTTCCTTTTATTTATAGTGCAAGAATAACAGGCTATATAGCAATATTTACAATTTAAGACCACCCGAACCTGGGACTCAAAACAAGAGATTAAAGTAGCAGATTTGGTTGTAAAAACTAAATTAATGCTTAATCCACTTATACATTGCAATCGCCAATCACCAACCAAGAAGTCATATGATGATGATGACGCAGTTAGGTTTGTCACGGGCTGGGTTTTTGCCGGAACAAAGCTCACCATAAACAGTAAGGACTTGAGAGCTAACCCTCTGCCCCCCGTACTGTTTGCTTCCTTTCCAATTAATTAAGCACATAAAAAACAACATTTGGACTAATTGCTCTCACTTAATCCAAAACAATCATGCTAGCATCTGTACCCTTCAGATTCTCAGTAAGCAACATATCCAAAGAGGATGACAGGTGGGGCCGTGTTTCTCTAGCCCAGGCATAAGCTTTAGATCACGTGAGCATCCCCTAGAAATGGATGCGTAAAAATACTTAATTTTGTATTTTTAAATCGTGTATATTTTTTTATCACATAAAAGATCTTTTTTAGACATAACAAAACCTGCTTTTATTGTACATGTTCTAACCAAATCACACTGCCTAATTAATCAAACTGTCACTGTAATCCTAGTACCGCCAATCCTAATTAATCCTAGTACATACTAGTACCACCAATCCTAATTAATCAAACTGACAACAACGAAGCAACACATAAAAAATCTGTTCCTTTGCGTGAACTGATTAATTAATCGCGGAGAGCATCAAGTCGGCTCAATAGCCATGGATCAGAATTCAGAAATGAAATGATTCTCCCTCCTATACGTAGCAGTGACTAGTGAGGGAATTATTCAATTCTTCTAGTATCTCCCCGCCACAAATGAAATTATTCTCCCTGCCATTGAACCATTGCGATTCGGATCCGGTCAATACAACAATAATCCTACCTGATAACTTCAAATTTTATCATCCCTTTCTACGTTTAAAGCAGGTTTGATCACGAGTTTGCACTCTTAAACTGTAAACCATGAGCAGTGTTCATATCTGATACGTTCTCTCCTTCGCAATGCAAAGGTAAGCAGTGCGGTCTATTGCCATGTCATTTTGTCGACGTGATAACCAACCAAAAAAAGGGGGGATTATCGCTTAACCCTTATAGATTGATTGATTAATTAGTCTTAAATAATTTTAATCAGTGGCAGTAGCTGGGTGCATTGCATTCTGCAGTAGATGCGTGTACGCATGTACCAACGTTGCTGAGCCAGGCAGCCAGCGGAGACTTGAATACACGATTAATGTGTTGCTAGCAACAGGAGTATAGTAGAAATTTATTACCATCACTACTGACAAGATTGATCCCATGTACCACTACTCTGCTCCAGAGTGCAAGAACAGTTTAAGAGCAAGAAGAAGAAGAAGAAGAAGAAGAAGAAGAGATTAGGACAACGTGAATCTCAGTCGCAGGTACGCATAATAGCAAGCATTATCAATGTCGATGGAGATACGAAAACTCCCACAATCTATACAAGTTCACATGCATATAAACACACATTGATGCATATACTTCTCATCTCATCTCACCTCACCTCACCCCAAATGTAAAATTAAAGGCATGAACGTACCAAATGACAAGGTAATCAACGAACACATGGAAATCAAGGCAAATTAAACCGATAGCACGAATGTTAATCATTCATCGATTGCATGCAATGCATTCTACTAGTGCTCTGGTTGGACTAGAGCGTGTATTGCAATGGAGAATCAAGCATGTGCTGCCTCCATGGCCATCTCGAGCTGCCTGAGGGGGAGGGAGGGAGAAGGCGTTCACCATGCCCATGCCCCCGACCTTGTTGAGCCCATCCCACCCTATGTGCCCGACGTGCTGCACGTCGGTGGGGAACCCGATCACCATCTCCCTCTCCTCTCCTTCCTCCTCGTCGTCGTACATCGCAAACATCTGAGACAGGCTCTTGATCCCCTTGATCAGCCGTTGCACCCCGGCGGCAACGATCGCCGCTGCGCTCCTCGCCTTCTCGCCACCGCCTTCTTCCGCGCCTTTTGATCAATTGTGAACATTTTAACTGTTAGAAATAGTGGTATGGCATCAGTCATATTATCGTGTGTGATCAAGAAGAAGTTACTCTCTGCGTTGGTGGTGGAGGAGGAGGAAGAGGACGAGGGGTCGTTTTGCGGCTGCTTCTTCTCGTGCGGGCCGGCGACGGAGACGGCGGACTGCGACATGCAGCCGACGGAGAAGGGGAAGATGCCGGCGCCGCTGCGGCGGTCCTTCATCGGAGGGGGAGTAAGGAGGAGAGGGATTGGTACTATGGAAGGTAGAGGGTGAGAGGAGAGCAAGGATCGAGGAGTGGTTATGAGCATCTATGCTAGCTGCCTGTATGGGAGGGAAAGATCAGACAAGGCTCACACACTATGTTCTTACGTTTATATGGTGCAAGTGGCCAGCTTGTGTATATGGATGGATGATCAGCTGCTGCTTTGGTTAGCCTGGCTTGTGTTTTTGGCTTTGCTAGCAAGGACGCATGATTGACCGTTTTAATTTATGGAGACCGTAAAGAAGGGGGAAAAAAAGGTAAGATTCCCGTTTTTTGAGCTTTTGGATTTTGGTTTTTCTGAAAGTTGAAATAAATGAAATTGTTTTTAAAATGGATTTTTTCAATAGCTTCTGAGCCCACGTTGTCCGTATCGGCATCTCCGCCTTGTGCTGCCGTCTTGAAAGACACAACCAAAAGCTATCAACCGCAGTATAAAAGAAAGAGAGAAAGTGAGCGAGAGATTGGTATGATATCCTCTGTCGGAATCAATAGTTTAGAGACCGTATGTGTTGCTGCAAGCGCTAAAAACCGTTTGTGAAGAGGTAATATCACAGACGGTTCATGATGAAAACCGTATGTGAAGTATCACAGACGGTTATTAAGAACAATATGTGATATTACCAAATATCACATACGATTTTTTTTTCTTTGAATAGTCTATGACACTTTATAGACATTTTGCATTAAAATTCATCTATGATAATTAAGTCACCACATACGGTTTGTATTCAAAACCATCTGTGATAATTTCACTATATTAATTGCACGCAGACCTATTGACCCTCAGGCTTAAATTCCATATCTAGGCTGCTGCTTTGAGCTGAAGGCGGGGTTCTGAGGTCATTTGGTGAAAGGAGACTATTTGGTAAAAGTGATTATAGATCCATTAAATTCTTAACTACCTATGGTTAGTAATTTATTCCTAATTGCATTATAATTTAGATCTAGCTTTTGATGTCAATGCACAGTTTGACTTGGTTGATATGGACATCAGGTTTGAGTTAACACCAACAAAGACCAATAAAACATGAACTTACCTTCCTCTACTTGTTACACTTTGTCCAAGATGAGAGAATTGAACTGTGCCAGTGCTTACATAGTGTTACAGTTTCATCTGGTTACTCCACTAATATAAAGAAACTTGTTTCGATGGAAGATTTAAACGTAATTGGCATGAAGTCTCATGATTGCATGTTCTGATGGCGCATATGCTTCCTATTGCAATTAGATATATTTTGCCAATCAAGATTTAAAAGACAATCATGAGATTGTGTTATTTCTTTAACACAATTGCTTAGAAGGTCATCGATCTTGAAGGACTAGATGCTCTGCACGACGAGGTGGTAACGACTTTATGTCATCTTGAGATGTATTTTTCTCCGTCGTTTTTTGATATCATGGTCTGTCTCATTGTTCACATTATGTGAGAGAAAAATATGTGAGCATGTGTTTCTACATAACATATACCTATTTGATATCCTCTGTTGGGATCAATAGTTTAGAGACTGTATATGTTGCTGTAAGCGCTAAAAATCATCTGTGAAGAGGTAATATCACGGCAAAAATACTATTTTTATCAATGCGCTAGACATACTGTTATTTTTTTTAAATACAGTTATAAATGGTGCCAAATATGGTAAAAAGTTAGAATGGACCCCTACCCATATAGCCGACACTATAGTCCGCAACAAAATCTAGCAGGTGTCATGAATCATCTTCTCTAGAGTCAATTTCATAATCTTCCATGCTTCAATTTTATAGCAACTTATTAGGATTTGGCCGAGGTTAACAAGTCTTGTCTCTGCTCCAACCCAACCACCTGCTTTAGTTCCATTTGCTCTGAAGAAAAAGAGGCAATGGAAACGAGGATTGTTCACATGTACTTAATTCAGACGAGGAGAGCTAAACATACCTATATACTAAGACAATAGGCACATCAATAACCACATGAAATCTTCCCTTCCCTTCCTTCCAGTGTGATGCTCTACCAGCTGCATGCCCAAGTAGCATCCGCGTGAGTTGATAGTGCAATATATGCGGTGGTTGGTGGTGGTCGCAGCAAACACTTCGACAGTGATCCGATACAGAGATACTAACGCTGACTGATATACACATATAGTATAGCTGCCTGGCTGGTGATCAATTCAATCCTGCATGAGATACATACTGATGTGCACGAGTCAGTAGATGAATGGATGTTCAAATTAATACTAGTACTTATGTTAACACCATATGCTTTGCTGTACGTTTACCAGACATGCACGGTACATGTGGATGTGGTCAATTGAATTCTAACACTTGAGGAGGTGCTGTACAGAAGTACTAGGAGGTACTGCCTGCCTGCCTGCCTGCCAGCCCAGTGAAAACTCCTCTGGGCACCTCTCTCTATGCATGCAGGACTGGAGCAGACAGAGATGGAAAGGATCACGCAGATAGGTACTAGAATTGATCTTGCATATATGTCCGGACGGAAGCACGGATCGGCTTGCTTTTCCGAACGAAGAAGGCTCTGTCGCCGACCGGATCGACCTCCTCCGGTTCTCTGAACTCACAAGCAAGCAACTAGCTAACTGGTTGGAGAAAGAAGACGAACAAACTTGCTTGCTGCTCCGACAGCATCTTGGATCGGTTGCCTGTATATATTTCCGTACTGCATGCAGGATGGAATCAGGATGGTGCTGTCACCGGCTGTGGAATCACGAGCCTCTTGCTCCTTCCCTTCCGTTCGCGTCAGTCATCAATCATCACCTTCCTAGTTATAGGTTCTCAGTTGGGTTTTAGCCCTGGCTTATTAATTCCTGTTATAATAACTAGCTTTTAAACCATACGTCTTTTTAAGACAGAGTCTATAGATAGATTACAGTCAAAATTAAAAAAAATCATAAGTCAAAGCCATAACTCAATGTTCGGAGTTGTTACGAATTAGCCTGGACAGACAAGTTCCTTAGTGAACACTGAAACTGAATTGCACAAATCGTAGAACGGTGCAGTTAATAGTGTTAGATTAGAGGGCGATTGCGAGAGAGAGAAAAAAAATCTTGTGTGGAATTCTTCTCGCATAGCCACGGTGAGTAGAATTTGTGGTCCACGAAGCACGCGCACGGTGGCCAGCTGGATGGCGATCGATCTTCGGATGGATGGAGCGTTGCTCTGCGCATGATTGATTTGCATTTGCCGAATATACTAACGATGGTGTTATAAAACCCATAGCAAAAATAGAAGAACAGAGCGACGGAAGACGCAGAAATCACGAACGTGCAAAAAAACAAAATTTATTATATAAGAAGATATTATAAGCACATAAAATTTCGACGTATCTTCATCATGCAACTATATAATTATATATATAAACGAGCGAATAAGAGTCCTAAATTCTTGCTGCTGCAATATCAATGCGCACTTTGAGGGTCCATCCTCATCTGCGGATAGCCAAGTCCAGAGTTGCATATGGAAATCGTTTTCCCATTGCGATCTTTGCCGTGATCAAGCGCTCCAGTGGTGGCCCCGGCCGGGATTTAGCCGAGTGCCGTCTAATTGTGCCACTACTTGCCATTTGCTCGAACACTTTACTAATCATAGGCAGCAAAGATTTGGTGCACCATCCGGCAAGTTTAGTGAGCTGAGCTGCATACAGAAACGAACGGGCCGGGCATCAAATCATGCTTGTCTTGATGAAGACTTCTTTTTTTCTTACCCTAGGAAATGCTTTGCAGGATATTTCAAAATGTCTGGCATATACCCATTGTAGCCATGAAAGCAAAGCAAATGCAGAGCGAAGAGATAGATGCTAGTTTATAATTTTGGAGCATGATAAGGAATGCGAGAATGATGGATAGCTACAGAGCGAAAAGCTCGACAAACAATACTTCGACCTTGGTAGAGATGGCAATGGGTACCCGAAACCCGATACCCGGTGGGTTTTTACTCTATTAGGGCATGGGTCTGAGTCAATTTCCTAACCCATGGGTCTCTTAATGGGCAAAAAGCCCAACCCATCGGGTCTGTCGGGTTCGGGTACGTTCCTATAGTACCCAAACCCGTAAACCCATGGGTAATATAAACCCGATCCATAGGAGTTATAAACCCAGGCTTCCAGGCAAACCAGCCCAGCCCATAGCCCATTAGCCATTTAGCCCCAAGCCCCCAAATTCAATGCAGCAATGCCCCATTACCCATACGGCTAACCCTAACTAGCACTCGCCACGGTCACTACTCACTCCTCCCTAGTCCCCACCCCGATTCAACAGCTGCCGCAGCGGCGGCGCATCTGGCACTCCGCGCTCGCCCTCCCGTCCCGCAGCTCCCGCTCCTGCTCCCGCCACTCTCGCCGCACGCTCGTCCTCCCGCACGCCCTCGTCGTCGCTTCGCCTTCCAGTTTAGCTCGCCGCCCCCACGCCGCAGTCAACGCGCATCACAGCAGTAGGCCCTTGGCCATGGCGCTGCCCTCCGGCTCCAACGAAGATGGCCGGTGAACTTCTTCCTCCTCTCCATTAACCATTGTTGCAGCTCGCATTACTGACCCGACGGGCGACCCATGGGTACCCGTTAACCCAGTGGGCATGGGTCTGGGCAAAAATCTGCACCCGTCACGGGCATGGGTTTTTTAGCGGGCACATCCAACTTTCATGGGCACGGGTTTGGGATAGCAAAACCCAGCGGGTTTATGCCCGTTGCCATCTCTAGACCTTGGCCTTGCTTTAACCGACTTAAATGACTTCAACTTCTCCCTTCTAGAAACCAAAAATCATTTGAAACATATCAACTTCTTAATTTTAGTTTTTTTTATTTCTTATTTCTTTGCATAACGGTGTTTTTTATTTTATTTTTAAAACTAAATGACTCAAAAAAATTTATTACCCGCTGCATTGGTGCGGCCCCCAGTCTAGTATATCATTGGAAAATGGATAAAGGTTCCTTCAAAGGGCCCTACGGCAAACGCAAACGAATACGGGAAAAAATAGGCAAAAACTCAAAAAAAAATAAAATTTTAGAAAAAAAAATGAAATTTATGAATAATAAAAAAATAAGCTAAAAGTCATAAACTTAAACCGAAATAAACAGGACGGCTTCGACGATGCTAGTACAGTCCAAAGGCACATGATTATCTTAACAAAGAACAGTGGCTGTACTTCAAATGACTAGATTTAACAACCCTCAGAGCGCCATTTCCATTAAAACAAACCATCATGCCCATGCAAATAGTTTGGAACAGGCTGCTTCAACCAAACATAGCAATATGAAGTAGCGTTCAAAGGTGAAGTCAATCAAAATTAACAAAGCCCTCATCCTCTTCTGATGGTACCTCGTAATTCATAATGTGACACGAGATGACAGACACTTCATCATGAACGCCGTTGCAACCTCAGAAACCTCGGAACACCACCACATCTATGTAGTTATATACAAGGTAAAGTGCCAACTTTGGAATAAATCAAGCAGAAGCAGATTCTCTCGGCCAGCATTTGGAACCATCCAACTATAAATGAATCGTAAGTCTCTTCCTCTTCCCTCTCCTCCGTTCCCCCCCTCTAATGTACATTTTGGTTATAAAAATGCTTTACACCTTACAGATCAAAATTGTGCAGCGATAACAGCAGGATAGCTAATGACCCCGTTACACAACATGTTATCACAACAGTCTCCCCACGCAGCACTCGTCGGGATACTCTTAAGCTGCCAAGTCAACTCTCACAAGTGCCGCATGTCATGCACCAATCTAGAACGGTGCATACGGCCATAGGAACAGCTAACCGTAAATGGATGAATCATCCATCTGTGCCGAGCTACACAAATTGTAGCAAAGCAGCAGCAGAAACAGGTCGTGAAATTGGTGTTTGAATGCTCAGTTACTTCACAGGATCCTCACTCAGCGGTTTGGGCGGCATTGTATTAAAAAGGAATGACGTATGGTAAAACAATGACATCAGCCGGATCAATTTTCAAAGCCTGAGCCCACACTTGGGGCGCTCCATCGGCCTCAGTCTCTGACTTGGGCTCCTTTGATTGGGTGCTAGTGCTACCTTGGTCGAACAGCCAGTCCTGGTCATTGGGCTCATGCCATTCCATCATTTGAGGTGCTTCAGGAATGGTGTATATCTGGTTAAGATACTTGCAATCTGGGTGAGGCGACTTCCTAGAAGGTGGGCTATTCTCAGACGCAGCCAGAGGATCCCGAAGCCCTGAATCGACTGGAGGTCGCTGAGCTTCTTGGTCACCATTGATCTTCTCTTCCTTCTGAGGGAGCCTTTCAGCCTTTACAATATTTATGGCATCTGGCTTCATGGAAGAGAGTGGCGCAGCTACATGAGATGCTATACCATTCTCCACATGATTGTTGGAGAGGGCTGGTCTCAGCAACTTTGTAGGCCGCATATCATGATGGTCTGTACAGCATCAAAAGTTTACTAATATAAAACACCATAGAAAAGTATAATGGTGTTCTACAAGACAATGTAATGCTGGTAAGTGCAAAAAGGCAAAGCTAGGAACTCACTTTGTAAGTAACCATTCATCTCATGGTTCTTTCGCTTCTTCATGTTTTCATCAGCTAGGATAGCGCTTGCATCATCAGTTGGAGGGGCTAAAGGAGGGGCTGAGGGCTTCATGTGAAGACTATCTACCTGATAATTTATACTGTTTTCGCTTAGCTTATCATGCTCTTTGTGACTATGTTCCTCTTTCCCCTTCTTTGCCTCGTTTCCCTTTTTCTTCTCTTTGTGTTTGTCTTTCTCTTTTCTTTTCTTTTTTTCATGTCGATCGCTCTTTTTGTCCTCTTTCTTTGCATTATCAGGTGCCCCGTCTCCGACCTTCTCCATCCTTTCAGCTCTTCCATCTGCAACTTTCTCCACACTAGGTTTTGAATTAACCAGTTTCTGATCAGTTGCAATATTATTCTGTAGCATCCTTCCACCTTGTTCCTTTTCCTTCCCAATAGCAGGTGAAAGGCCTCCTGCATCGGGTTTCTTGGTAGAAACGGAGAAGCTTTCAGGCGGCCGTACCATCCCATTTGGCCTTCGAATTGTAATGCTTGGGCTTGGTATAGTGGACCTAGGCATTCCTCTATCCATTCCTGCTGTTGCGCTAGATGTAGATAGACTGTCAAACCTCTGCATGGATGTTGGTGAATTCTCCATTGGCCGACCAACCTTACCATTTCCCTTATGTATAGTATTAGCAGGGCTTGGAGGCAATGGGGAGCTGGTGCCAATTTCTTTCTTCGCAATCTCTTTGTTTGGACTCTCCATTCTCTTCTGAACCAGTATGCTAATGTTATTGATTCGCTGTCCCATCCCCTCTTTCCTTGGTGCGCAATCAGTGGAGTTAGAGAGAGGTCTTGTGACTTTGATTCTTTCCTTCTCCATTGTAGATGCTGTATTAAAGCCATCAGTTTTTTGAGATGAACTGTTGAAGTTCTCGCCGCGCCGTATTGCTGTCCCATTTTTTTGTTGATTGACGTTGATGCTCTGTTGCCCCAAGCCCTCATTTTTCCTTGAAGCATTAATAGAGTGAACATGCATTTTATTAACCGCAGTTCTTTCATTCTCCAACGCAGATCCAGCACTAAAGCCTTCACGACTTCGTTCATTTGAAACAGCAAAGTTCTCAACAGGTCGATTCGCTGCGTCTTGCTCATCTCGTATCTTTCTGACCAAGCCCTCCCTGAATTTGGGATCCTTAATGTCTTCAGACTTCCTGCTGCTCTCTGCAACCTTCTGAGCATGAGGAGCCTCGCCAGGTCTTTCAGTTCCTTCTTCTGATTCCCTGCTTTTATCTTTGCTCTTGTCTTTTTTCTTATCTTTGTGTTTCTCTTTTCGATCTTTTTTATCTCTGTGCTTATCTTTACTCCTATCTTTATCCTTCTTTTCTTTGCCCTCTTTTTTCTCTTTATCCTTCTTGTCCTTATGCTTCTTCTCCTTGTGTTTCTCCTGAAAAAAGGAGGTTGCTTACAAGTTAAGAAGAGTTCAAGCATGAAACAAATTGCAAGCAAATGCAAAGAAAACAAGAAGCTAGTACACTAATGAATGAAAATATTGCAAAAACTGTCAAAAGAAATCACTAAAATATCCGAGTTGATAAACAGTGACCTTCCAGGATGATCAACGCAATAAAAACTTATACGCCACACGACTATTCTGTGTAAATGCCTAAAGGAATACTGAAAAACAAATTACTAACACTATGATCGTTGAATTAAACTAGCTGACTTTCGGCGTTATATCCTTATTGAGTTTGTATGAAAATGTTATTTTTGAAATGGTTGGCTCACACTACACAAATACAACAACACAGCCTTTTGTCTCAAACAAGTTGGGATAGACTAGGAATGAAATTTCCTTAAGGTCAAAGAAACGAGAACCTTATAATAAAACATATAAGGCTAAAACCCTAAGCCCTACATTTTGTCAGCTGAACCGAGAGACTAAAACACCGCCGTTAAATCTTCTTCCTATATCATGGTTCCGATATGTTGATCGTTAACTTCCATGTGCATTACAATCCCTTAAGTCTCTTTTAACTGATTCCTCCCATGCATGGTTGTCACGGCGGAGTCAGCGACCACGGCGAGTGAGGGGCGCCTGGATGCCTAGACGACGCCGCGGCGACACCATGGTGAACGCGATAATGCATACGGTCAACGTATATGAGTCTCCCGTCTCTCTCATACTCCTCTCATACCCCTCATATTCCTCTCATACCCCTCTCGTACCCCTCATACCCCATGTCTCACGTCTCTTCTCTCCCGACGTCCTCTCTCTCCGTCTCCCGTCTCTCCTATGCCGCCTCCTCTCCCCGCCGCCACCTCCCCCGTCCGCCACATCCTCTCCCCGCCGCCGCCTCCCCCGTCCGCCGCATCCTCTCCCCGGCGCCTTCTCCCCTCGCCGCCTCCCCCCACCGCCTCCAGCTCCCCGCGCCTGATCTCCTAACCCTAGCTGCCGCCAGCCAGTCCGCCCGACTGCTCTTCGGCTCCCGCTCTCTCCCCGCCGCCTCCCCTCCCCACGCCCGATCTCTCCCCACCGCCTCCCTTCCCCGCGCCCGATCTCTCCCCGCCGCCTCCCCTCCCTACGCCCGATCTCTCCCCGCCGCCTCCCCTTCCCGCGCCGCTGGAGATCGACGCCGACGGCGGAAGCAGGCTGGAGATCGACGCCGGCGGCGGAAGCAGGCCAAAGATCGCCGTTGACACCAGGAGCAGGCTAGGCGACCAGCTTCGGCATCCCCCTCCGGCCGCCAGGACGACTTGGCGTCGCCTAGGCGACGCCATGACAACCATGCTCCCACGTCAATCTTGGTCGACCTCTGCCTCTTATGTTTTCGATACGTCTTAAAATTCCACTACATACCGGTGCTTCAGAAAGCTTCCGTTGGAGATGTCTAAACCATCTCAAGCGACCCCCACCATATTACGTATATCATCATTGCAGATTTGATCCCGTCTTGTGTGATAACAGATCCATCACAGCATCATTATCTCTGCTACATTCATCTTCTGTACATGTTATCTTTTAGTCGCCTAGTATTCCGCTCTATATAACATTATATGTTTGATCACTGTCCTATAGAGTTTACCCTTTAACTTTTAAGAGACTTTTTTATCACATAAGGAAACCGATGCTTGGAGACATTTCACTCACCCTGCTCTTATCCTATGACTCACGTTTTCATCAATTTTGTCGTCCCACTGTAACATTTATTCCAAATATTGAAAAGTGTCCTTCCTAGACACTACTTGTCCATCCAGATTACCATCTCCGTCATCTGCCCTGGCTTCGCTGAAATCACACCTCATATACTTAGTTTTAGTCCTTCTAAATCTAAAACTCTTCGATTCTAAAGTCCTTCCCCATAACTCCAGTTTCCAATAAACACCTATCTTATTATCATCAAGTAGAACTATATCATCAGCGAAAAGTATACACCAAGGAATATCTTCTTGTATGTCCTGCGTGACCTTGTTCATCACTAGAGCAAAAATGTATAGGCTCAGCACTGGCCCTTCATGTAGTCCTATCTTAATAGAAGTCATTAGTATCGCTAACAAATGCTCTTATATTAGTCACAACATCTTCGTACATAACTCACACTACACAAATATTGAATAAAAATTAAGCAAATAAGTTGGCTCTCTGACCGTAGCTTCTCCTTATTTTGCTAACAAATCTAAAGGTTAGAACAAATTTGTTCAACACACATGGCAAGACAGCCCTATCCTATCGAAATACAGGCTAATACTTTCTGCGTTGTCCAAGCCTTCTCCTTTGGGACTAACCACATACATGAAGTTAACCACTCTATTCTGCTCAGAGATTTGGTCCCAGCAATCAAGTTGCCAATGGAAATTGTACCATATTCATGCAAGGATTAAATGAGAAACGAAGACTGGAAGGATGTGTACTCTATTTGATAAGGAAAGAATTGCCTGAAAAGACTAATCATCGTTTTGCACATCTAAATTTGTGACAGAAAACATTAAAGTTCCATAGGCCAGAGGGGGTAGAGTTTGTAACTTTGGAATTGATTATAAGCAAGTTTATACAAACATCGTGTGGCTTACATAAGCTAGTTTACTGAAGCTGTATGCTACACATCCAACAAACCAGCCCAAATCAGTCCGCCTAAAGTGGAACAGAGTGCTGCAAGTCCAATGATGAACTTGCCAAATTTTCTCACAATGCATACTAAGGTCATGTTTGCAAGCGATTTGTTGCAGTGTGCTATGGCGGTAAGCTTACTACAGGAGCATCAAACATTTGTAGTGAAATATTGCTTGTTATGTATGTAAGGAAAAAGTTAACAAAAGGCCAAACCACCAAATATCCTAAAACAGTCTATTAAACCAATTTTTCGTAACAAACTGCTTACCCAAATGGAGCCTATGTAGTTTTTCTCAATGGGCAATATGAAAGTAACAATCGTATATCAAGATTCTGTAGTCCTATACGCAGGCCACAAAAACATCCGCTACATCAGAGGCTAAAGAAAGCACACATAATAATCAACATCAATAAAAAAATGTCTACAGACCAAACTAAAGACCCAAACCTGCAAGCAAATACTTATCCATCTGATATGTGTTATAGCATTACAATCCATGGTATTTGTGAGTGACAACATTTCTTCACCATATTCATTCATGGATGTTGTAGCCTTGTTACAATAGGAAGTACAGGGTACCCCTTTCTCCATGGGAGGTAGAGCTAGAGAAAGCTCGAGATTTGAAAGAGAGAGAGCTCGTGTGTAAAATGAGTGGATCCCCCCTCTCATACTCTTCTTGAGGGTTTATATACATAAATGGGTAGGATTTTCCATCCTACCCCTTTAATAATTACAAAAGGTGAAGGTACATTGGTACATTTTTCTATATTATTGGGCTTATTATATATTAGGTCAGTTGTAAGGTCCAATCACGGGGGTTTGAGCCACCCCTCCAACAATGGAGTTACCTTGTTTGATGCACCGTAAGGCTACCTAGGCAGTTATTTTCAAAATTTACCATGAGCTTCTTAGTATTAAAAATTAAATTGTGAAATAAGTATATTAAAGATTATGCGCAAAACACCCTCACACTGGGAAACCAAACGTGAGTCCAGTTAACAAACTAAGTTGGAAGTACGTCACTAAATAAGAACATTTTTTTCCTCAAAGCATTGTGTATCATGTGTTCATGCTATATTGAGTGTAATATAACAATTCTTTTTGACATGATTACGAGGGAAAAATACAAGGGCGAAAATAGTTCCCTGATACCAGAAGGCACCTCATGAATGTCCAGATATGATTCCCGTACAACAACGATGATAGATAAAAAATGCTGAAATATTCAGGTCATTATATTTAGTACATTTGGTAGGCTTTCAAACAGTGTGTATATTTATATGCTACAGCATTGACAGTGGATAACCTTTGGCTACACCGAAGTTTTTTCATAAATAACATAGAGATAAGACAGAGCTTTGTGAATTTGTTCCCTAGATACATTCATCCATATAATTAAAATGTTCTCAGGATGAAGTGCATAAATATTATAGGCATACTTTACAGCCAACATAACCTAAAAGGCTCAAAAACATGCCATATGCATTTGTGGTACTAGGCAATCCAAATCGTTTCATTTCTAGTTTAACTATGTTTCAAGTTCCAAGTTTCACGCCCTTTGAACTTTCAAGATACTTATGTTTTCTACCTATGCATTATTAACAAACATGATCACATTCAATAGCTATTAAAAATATAAATAAACAGAAGAGTGAACAGCAGGGACAGACATGTTAGCCTGTAACTAAGCTTCCTGAAGCAGAAGAAAATAGGCAACAAGCAGATAGATGTGTCATGAAATGCTACTAACGTTAGATTTCAGAATCTACCCAATCACTGGAACACCAACATACGTAAATTACATCAAACTTGAAAACAGATATAGTGATACGCCAAGAATAGGACCAGCTGTTAAGCCTGATAGTTGTTGAGGATGGAATCATCTATAAGCACAATGACGCAAGAAAGCAACAAGTCCAGCCAACTACTAGCATAATGCAGAGCTTCGGCAGTACATAATCAGGTATGAAAATGACCAACAGAACCGTCCTAAAAAAACTTTAGGTTGGAAATGGACATATATAGGCTGTCTTATTAGCAGCATGGACATATATATAAGATCTTTTAGCAAGGTGCACACATATTAAGAAACACACAAGATTACCAATCCACCCTAAATTAACCCGCCTAGTAACTCCTAATCCCAACCACAATAAATGGTATGAATAATAAAAGGGCAAATTTCAAAGAGACTACCTTGAAAACATAAAGCACCATCTATTATGTAACAAGAAATGTGTGTGCTAAAACATCATCTGTTTTATAACGGAGAGAGTAACAAGCAGTTATATATTTTTTAGCTGCAAAAATATCGAATTATACCCTTGCTTAAACTCACCAAGATGATTGATAACTTGCGAACTAAATGATTAACAGTACAATTCCCACATCTATCCAATTCATCAGCCCACATGGTCCAGACAGCACAGCCACAACTGATTTAGAACACTTAGTATGACACCAGCAATTAGCAGGACTTATTTCATCATAGTGATTATGAACATACAATGACTAAGGTCAGCAATTTATGTTTACAGACAACTTTATGGCTTTATGCCAACCTACATCATGCACTCATGGTAATTTCCACAAGGACACATATAAAGTCCATCAAAAGGGAGCACACTGGTTAAATGTCCAACCCTTAGGTCAACATGTCACACAATGAGAAATTGAGAAAGTACGAGCACTAACAACCAGTCTAACTCCCCATGTAAACAACTATAGTAGCAAGATACTGACAGAAGCTGGTCTAGAGATGGGCCAAAGAATTTTCCGTCGCTAGAACGTTATCTGCATCTGTTTTCAGCAGCATACAAACAAAATAGAAATCCGGCATCCATAATATTTTCATCCACAGGAATGGGGCGAAACAATATTTTATGGTTTTTCCCAGGTAGATTTCAATCACCTACCTGACATACTAAATATGCTAAATCTACTGGGCCCTTTAATACAGTTGAAACTTGCATGGCCCAATCAATAAAAACCACCGTAAACCAACATGTTTTCTCCGGTTAATCCATACAAAATAAACCCCTGCCCTTGCGTGCAACTAAGCGAGCATGCAGCCCTAATTATCTAGTTCAAGGTATTGGGGGCACTCTTTAGGAAAGCATTGATTTAGCAACACCACGGTCTCCGGCTCTCTCCCAATCAGTGAGCGATCCCCGCCTATAACGACAACGCCTTCCGCAAGCCGACATGCCTGTAATCTAACCCAAGGAACCCAAACGCTGCTAAAAATTCATCACACATCATACCTAATCAACTAGCCCTAACCCCTTATTTCTATTCCCCCACCAAAATGTGAGCTACGGCTGAGTCCAAAATTCTGCAACCAACCAACAGCATATAGTAGCTCAAAATCTCCTCGCGGAGACGGAGGAGCCATCCCCACGTGTACTAGGGGCGGCCGTGGACCGATCAACGGAGAAAGAGGACGGAGGTGTGCGGTGTTTTCCACCTTTTCAAGCAGGTGCGAGGCTAGCTGGTCGCCGGGGCGCGCGGTCTTCTCATATCCTGGGGGCGGAAACGGGAAGCAGCGAGACATGGCACGGCCGCCTCGGGCCCCGGATCACCCACCAGCGCCACCACCCTCCTCCTCCGCCTCCTCAAGCCACGACCAACTCTTGCTGCGGCGGCGCTTGCCTCACTCCTGCTGGCCCGCCCGCGCCATCAGCCACCGGAACCATGTCCTCCGGCCCGTCATCCCCGCCGCTGCCGCCGCCGGAATCGCGGGGATCTGGCCGGGGCGGCCCCGAATTCTCCTCGGCGCGGGGGTCCGAGGATCCAACCCCCGCCGAATCGGAATCGAATAGCAGTGTGTTATTTCGTTGGGATCCCCCTTTTTTTAATTTCGCGGTCGCGGTTTCGACGGCGCTTGGTCGTATTTGGAGGCGGAGGAGGAGGAGTAGGGTTGAGGCGAGAAGAAGGGGGCACTCGCTCCACCGCGACACCCAGAAGAAGTGGAAGAGGAGGAGGAGACGGGAGGAAGCTGCAGACAGGAGGAGACTGCGGAGGGGTGGCTCCCGGCTCCTCCTTTGCGGCTTATTATTTGGCTTATTACTACGATAACTAATTTTTAAATAACGTATTTTTTAAAAAAAATAAATACTATAAAGAGTAAAGTTCATTACCGGTCCTTAAACTTTTTATACTGTGTCATTCCGGTCCATAGACTTTTAAAATATGTCATCCTGGTCTTAAACTTTCAAAGTGTGGCAATATCCTATGTAGTTGTAGCAGTGAACTTTTTATGCTGTGTCATTCCGGTCCATAGACTTTCAAAAGAAATTGCCACACTTTGAAAGTTTAAGGACCGAGATGACATACTTTAAAAGTCTATGGACCAGGATGACACAGCATAAAAAGTTTAAGGATCGGTAATGGATTTTACTCTACTATAAATAAATACTAACCTAACTTTATCTATATCGACTAAAATCACACAAATATCACTCTTTACATTTTCTCGAGCGAATAGACAGAATTCAAGAATCTAAACAAAAAAATCATAAGACATAATAAAAAAAACCCACCAGGCGGGTCCGGTTGAGCCAGATTCTATTCCACTCCATTAGTTTTCTTTTTTCTTTTGCTGGGATTATTCCTGTTAGGTTCATGCTTTTAGGGAGCTCCCTCCGTCTTCCTCTTACTCGGGGTATTGTCGATCATGTTCTTTCCGGCTTTTAAAAGTTAATTTTCGGCTTTTTTTTAAAGCTGATTTTCGGCTTTTTTACAGTAACTAGCTTTTAAATGGAGTATCTTTTCAATATAGGGTTTACTAGTTAATTGTAGTACATACTGTACTGACTTCATTTATATCGGCAAAAACCGCATATGAGTTTCTGTTACTCTGTAATCTCTTGCACGAACAGCGTAAAAATCACAAGCCGTAGCTAAAAGCCATAAACTCTAGCCAAAAAGAACAGACCCATATTGCTATTAAGGGTATTGTTTGGCTCATACTATCTCGGTGAATTTTGGTTTACTCGACTATAATTAAATACAAATAACCACATAAATGACGATGACATGGTATTAGTTACTAATAATACAAGAAAGTTTTTTTGGTAAGATATACAGTTAATATAGACTATATAGTGCCGAATCCTTTGCATTTAGTTAGTGGTGGTATGGTTGGTTATCGATGTTACAATGTTTTCAGTGGGGGTAATGGATATCATAGTAGAGCTTGAAGTAGCAACACTCCAAAAATCTGGTTAAATGGCATCTTCTAAGCGAAGTATCATTTAGGTGTTATATGCTCTATTCTTACGGGTTGCTTTTGGTTTCATCGAAAGCCAAAATAAATAGAATGATTTCTCAAAATAAATTCTCCTAATGGTTTTCGGGTCTTAAACCGTGTACGTCATCAGCGTCAATATCTCCGTTGTCCACTACTGTCTCAAAAAAAAGCATAAACAAAAATCATCGATCGTAGCATAAAAGAACATGGCCATAAAATACTAGCTCTATATTTGGGATATTTGGAGGTATTATCCAGAATTAATTGTTGCCTTCTTATCCCAGCTAATCCAATGGTGGATCCAAATTAAGTAACCAAAGCTTCTCGTAGGAGCAACACACAAAACCTAGGCCCGTTCTAAACGGTTCAGCTTCTGTTTTTTTTGGCGTATTTAATCCAGAAGACATTTGGAACGTATCGGCTTCTAATTTCGGTTTATTTTGGCTTTTTTACCTTTTTTCCTTATTCTTTTAAATTGTCCGTGATGATATAACGGTTTTTTTTCAATTTTTTCAATTTTCTTTATTTTTCTTAGAAAATGCTAACAACCGCTACAATGCAATTTCAACCAAAAATCAAAAGACGCAGCTATAATTTTAAACCAAAAGCTAATTAAAACAGCACCTTATTGAGGACTCCGGTCAAAAGTCAACACCTCTCACCTGCGTTGAGTGGCATAATTTGATACTCTATAGCATTGTTTTTTTTGCATTCAGATATTTTCCTTTTACTTGTACGTAACAAAAAAGTTTAACTAGCTTTTGCACACATGAAAGGTTATATATACATGAACAGCGCTCATGTTTGTTTTTTTTTTTTGCGAGAACAGTACTCGTGATTTTGTTCATCTTCGTCGACGAACTAAACAACCATGGACCCTCTAGCCGGTGTACTAACTAAACACATGCTGAATAAGAACGAGTAGTACTAGTATGAAATGCGAGAGATAATTAAGGTGACCAAGTCAAGACGAGTACGGGTGCAGATTAGCAGAGCTTTCAGTCGCGTTGAAACACGTTTCCTTTAGGCTCGAGAAAAGAAATCCCAAAAACAGCCGATGGCCTACTAGTGTTTGCTCTGTCAATGCCGGCTTGTTTCGGCAACCTCACACTCTCTCTTCTCCCAATTCTTTTGAAGACAGAACTACACCTTAAATGTGCTCTTAACTCTTCTTGTTTTTCTTTTTGAGACATGAAAAGGCACCACATTCAAGTGTACTGAATGGAAGTGCACTCTTTTAGCATTTCAGTGTTCTTCAGTCTTCACTGTCGAGTTACTCGAGTACTCACTCACTCACTCATCCTGAGGGTGAGTGGTAGTAACTTTACGACACGACAGGACAGGCAGCTTCCATTGTCAACTTCGATGATCAGGCTGCAGGCCAGCTCAAAAACAGCTTTCCTGTGGCTGCTCAGCTTGTATGTGCATCCATCCGTCCATTAGCCACACTCTCATCATCTTGAGCATCTATCCATCTGCCAGCCAGCCAGCCTGCGAAGGACACAGTGTTTTGGCCATGCCCATGTGAGCAGGTGCCTTGCTTCTCTTGCTTCCCCGGCCGGCTTACTCGTTACCCACACCTCTGAAGGCGAAGCCCGGCTGGAGCTGAAGAGCACGAGAACCAACCGTGCAGAGTTGCAGATGCAGAGCTTAGTTGCCTCGTACGCCGTCACTGACATGAATTGATGAACTGATAGTGCAGAATCGCATGTGATACGAGGCCACATGCACGTATCAGCGGCGGTCAGCGAGCTCATGCAGAACGGCACACAGACTTCGCTCCTTCAAGTGAAATCCGTGTCAGATTTCCCAGCGAAAACTTCCTTTCTTTCTTTAGAAACAGGGCTGCCGTACGTCACGTAACAGCTCAGGAGTTCAGTTATAGACAGAAGGAGTATCATATCTACTCAGTCTTTTGCTTGTACTTGAGCTTCTCCTTCCTGGGCCGGCTGGTCTACGATGTCGTGCGCTAGCACAAAGCAAAAGAAACAAATCAGTTACGTGCTCGAAAGGATTGAGTTAGAAATTAAAAGGAAGAAAATAAAGAAGTGAAATAAAAAAACCAAATAAAATAAATTTAGGGATTATAGAAGTTTGGTATGTAAAAACGGAACTGAGAAATAAATAGACGGGTCCAAAACGATCAAAATTCATTGCCCTGCACGGCCGTCGTTTGCCGTATCAATAATCAACGCAAGCCTTCAAAATTACTACCGGTTGCTGCTACTACATGTCACGAAGAACAATAATGTCAAAACCGTCAGGTCATACCGTAAGCTTTCTAGTCTAAGACGTGAAACCATTCAGAAATATCTGAAACAACAACATGGAAGTAAAATATAATCAAAGAGCTCATTAGTCATCGCTCATCCACATTATCACTGAGAAAATCGTGACACGCAACTGTTCGGGGGATATCATATTATGTACAGAATACAGAATCTGACATCACACTCCAGTAGTTTAAATAAGTGAATTCAGACAATTCGTTGGACCACTGTGTATTTAGTCAATGTTATTTTGGTTATTTTGAACAGAATTTAGCATCCACATTTAATTTCCATTTTTTTATTATTCCGGTATATAGTGTCGACAAGTAAAATTCACAATAAATGTTCACAAGATTCACTACTGGTAAATCTAAACTAGACTTTTTTTAATAAAATTCCTTACGATATTTATTAACCAAACATATTCTCGATAAATTGAAAATGCCGATTATTTTGAATATTATAAGAGATGCCATTTGCTCCTTATACGAGTTTTGGTTCGGTCCACCTTCTCATTCTCAACCGTCCAATAGAACAGATTCTACGGTTGTGATGATCTAATACAATACGGTAATACCTCCAGTATCTCCTTTGGACGGACCGAATTAAGACTCTCTGGCTACTTATACATTAGGGCATCTGTAGTGTATGAAAATAGAGGGTCTTAAGCCACCTTAAGGTCAACCTTTGTAGTACCCAGATTTTATAATCCGGATTCTACTGTGTTTAGCTGCACTATTCCCTGGATCAGTAGATAGTGCACACAGTTACAGTTATGGACATCAAAATACATATCATGCGGAAGAATAAATATAATAGTAAAACTTACTCATGGGCCGATGAGACCGAATTCAAAAAAGTTGCAGCAGCGGAAGAACGAAGCACACAGGTGGGACCTTCAGGACATGCCCACAGGCAGCCAACTGGAGGTTCGCGACCTAGCCCTTGACATCTTCATCTTCTCTGCCAACTTGTCCAATCTTGTTGCTGAGGCGAGGTGATTTAATTCCTGAATCTGAATTTTGTCGCAAAAGCGAGCGTGAGCACTCCAACCCCGTGCTCCGCGAGCCAATACACAGAATGCAAATAAATAGTATGCATGGCTTAACAAAGGAGAAGCTCGGGTTATTTTATTTGCCAAAAATCGCTTTTAGTAGCTTTGTTATTATTTAATCAGAGTGTTATTGTTACTGCCTATACACCACCTAGTGACTACCATAATCGACTTAATCCACCAAATATACTTTCTTTATTGATTGCTGTTTAAGGCTCCAAACAGCGATTATCATCAATTATGCAATCCACCAATCATACCTTCATTGCTACCTAAATCCCTAAACAGCGAGTATCATAACTTAAATAATCCACTGAACAATTACTGCCTTTTACTCCATACAGATAGCGACATCATTTATCTAATATCATTTATTTAATCCACCAGTATCTTTTGCATTCTAAATTCTTAACAATCCAATCCTTTCGTTATTGATCCACCACCATAACTCGCTTCTTCAATAATCAATCTTATTTTTTTATTATCGATCTCTAACTAATTCCTGAGTATACATCCACCAAGAATATCATTGATCAAGTATATGATTCACTAGTATGTATCCACCAAGAATATCATTGATCAAGTATATGATTCACTAGTATGTATCCACCAAGAATATCATTGACCAAGTATATGATTCACTAGTATTCTGCCACCAGGAATATTATTGATCAAGTTTATACTCCAGGAATTATTATCATACCCCATACTCCCAAGATCAATTCATCCATCCAGAACTTGTTCAAATCCAAGTCATCCCATTATCAATAACATTTCCCAAGAATTTATATTACTTATCAGTGCTCTAATCCAGCAAATATCCTTGCATTCCCTAATTCTCCAAAATCATTTAAATCATCTACCTAGCTTATGTATTCATTTAAGATCCACTAATGTATCTATCCCAGAATCCAATCTATCATGTCCTTTTTATGATCGACATAAATCCTCCAATACTTTTATGTATTCATCTATCTCCTTTACTCACGACTCTATTTGTTTTCCCCTTGTATTTTATTTTGCAAAGAGTGCTTTTGAATACAATTACATAAAAATTCCCTGAGACCTAGCAATTTTGTACAAACACATAATGTTCAAGAAAATGCGATAATAATAGTGATCCAGATTCCATCCACCGTTACATGGCATCCGCACCATATGCTAACATTTCAGCGTTATAACCGCTTACATTACCACTGGGACGACACCCAGGACAACTCAAATCAGGGCTTTCCACTGCCCTCCACTTTTCCATTCCCATTCATAAAGCATTTTGAAATAGAACTATATCTAGTTAAGTTCCCATGTCCGCCCTTGACCGTGGGCACGGCTATTCGAATAGTTTTGACTCTGCAGAGTTTGTACACTTTCACCACAAGAGACAATCAACTCGTTGCCCCACACGATTCCATAGTCATGTGGTTGAGCAGACCATCACAGTGACTTTTCAAAGTATCTATTCCCTTTTCTCATTCACCTTATGGGAAGCTGCCCACTTGCGGTGGGTCCCATCTATGCGCGGGATGTTTTTCCCCTACAGTTACTAACGCAGCCGGGCTTCTCGTCCCCGCAACACTTAGAACATCTGGGAAAAACTTCACCCTACACTGGTGTCCCTTCAGGCCCCCTTGCCATAGCATATCCACTTCTATCCACTACCAGTGAGATGAGTCCGGGGATTTCGATAAATTTACTTAGCCAAGTTGTACTTTACAGACTTGTGGTTGTACTGTTTTACACAGGAGGTCATGACAAGATTCGGTCCTTAGTGGTATCTGGGCGGTCTACCACTACCCACTTTCTGCTTCCACTGCACCACACTCACACCCTCGATCCAATCCGCCCAGATATTTAAGCAAGTTGGGGATTTTAGGGGTATAAAATAATCATGTCAAAATATACCAGTCATTCCCACCATGACTGTCCAAAACCAGTTTCTCATGATTAAAAATGACCATGATGTTTGGGACATTTCAGCGCCCATGATTATCTATACAGTACTAAGCAGGGCGTACAATTAGGGACTTATTTTCGAAAGATTACTATTATAATATTGCTAGGGCGACAAGGTTCACACACTCAAATATTTCAAAGGAGATGTAATATTATTCAAGTCAATAATGGGCATATAACTAGAATCTTAAATTAAGCATGTATTTGCTTATAAAATAACAGCATGCAATTCGATAATCTAAACAAAAATAATTTGCAGAAAAAGTAGGTTCAACATGATCAAAGTATTGACTCGCCTGGCGCGGTTTACCGCGGACTTGAGCTCGCACGATGCTTCCTCTTGAGCTTCAACTCTTTAACTTCATTTTGCTCTGACCACGCTGGATCCGTGAAATCTTCAGGACTCCGGTTTCTAATTTCGCGACAAACGACTGAATCCAAATAGAAGCAAATAACTCAAGCGATCCAAATAAATCCGAGTAAACTCAATTTAGTTTTATTTTGAGTTAATGGGTGATTCGGATGATTTGAGGCAAGGTCGGTGGTTGAATTACGATGACTTGATCTTTTCATTAATGACCTCTTTTATTATTTTTGGTATTTTTCAAGGAAGTTCCATGATCTAGGTTAAACCTAAGTATTGGTGTATTTTGTTGAGTGCTTATGTTGAGGGCATATGGTATACATATATAAGTAAAGTCTGCAAGTTTTAGCTTATCATGTTAATCTTATAGTCTATGTTTTTAGCATTGGGCGATATGATATTTTATGTACCTCCCTTTTATCACTAGATTATGTTTAATTTGAATTAGGGCTTAATTATTCGGGTTCCGGCTTGCTATATATACAATTAGGCTCAATATTACTATGCACTAAAGCTAGTGTTAAGATTGGGTTAATGACACTATTTTTATTCGGCTTATACTTTAGCTACTATTAGTCTTAGGCTTATTTCTAATTTAGCTATCTGGGCAAAGCTTGGTATGTATTATTTTATGTAACCCTAATTACTTGTGCTAATGGTTACATATTTACTTTAGAGTATCTATACATCCGTGAGATTGGTTGGATACTTGACGACCTAGGGCGATTGTATTTTAGCATCTGTGCATTATTATGACCTCTAATTTGAGTGCTCCCTGAAACTTACTAATACTGATATTTTATTCCTGGGCATTTGACATATTTAAATTTTTCTTTATTTATGGCTGATTGAGCATGCTGCCTAGGATTATATTTCGTTACCGTTACTAATTTAGAGCTACCATTTAAGATTTTATAGTCAGCAATATGTTCACGATAGGGTTTATATTTTCAATAGGGTCCATGGTGTATAAAAAAATGGACTAACATATCTACTGGTGGGCTGCATACTTGTCATTCGCATTCTTCTAACTATTTATTTATATATACATTTGCTTAGAACAGCCTCAAATTTTAGATGGACATCCTATTTAAATACCTTTAATATTTTGATCAATTCATGTTGCTTGGCTGATTTTATTTTATTTTTAAGCAAAGTTCATCGTACAGGGTCATAATTTTAATATTGCTATTTTAATTAAATTTACCTTTGAGATTTAATGGTGGCATGTTAACTATTGACATATACCTTAATTTTGATTAAGACAATCTTAAATTTGGTCATTTAATCGAAGTTGTTTTCTTTATCATTGTCTTGAACTAATATTTAGTCGTTTAAGCAATTATTCCCAAACCAAATTAGTTAATCACGTATGAACTAACCCAAATTTAAGTTTCGAATAATCTCATTTATACCTTAGTAAAAGTTTATTAACTTCTCAAAACTATCCTCTAATTTTCCTTGATTTTTACTAATTAAAAAGGGGGTCACAAAAATTGAGACAAAAATGGAAAATGGGGTGCGGCCGGTTGGAATCGAACCAGCGACCTGTGGATTACCGCACAGCGGGGATGACCAGCTGGACTGCTGCGCCTTGTGACAAAAGGGGGGAAATTTAGTCCTAAGTAGTAGGGGTTTGCTGGGAGCCAAGCCGAAGAAGACAGAGGAAGTGCACGGCGGTCGGGGCAGGTGGGCTTGCCGGCGCTCCCGGCGGCCGGAGGGGCAGCAAGCGGGCGAAACGGGTTGTACCCGAAGTAAGGACGCCTGGGGAGGGTGCGGCGTGGGTCGGGGATCACCGGGGTAGGCCGGTGGCGAGGCTTAGCGACCGGGGACGGAGGTGGAGCGGGGCGGCGGCGCCGACGGGAAGGAGGGCGGCGATTGGCGAAGGAGTAAGCGGGAGGGAGGCCAAGGGAACTCACCTAGGCGGCGGGTGTGGCCGGAGGGGAGCCGAGATGGGCCGGCGGCGGAAGCCGGTGGTGGCGCAGCCGGGTCGCCGTGGGGGAGGGAGCTCGGGCGACGGGAGACTCGGCCGACAATTGGAGGAAGTTTGGGGCGCCGAGGAGTCTCCCCCACCGCGAGGAATCGGATGGTGGTGGCCCGGGGAGGTGCTGGCGGCGGGAATGGCGGCGGCGGCACTGCTCACGGGCGGAGGAGGAAAAAGGGGTGGGGGAAATGGATAGCGTGGGGAGCAATGGGGGGTGGCGAGGCTCTTATAGCTAGGCGCGCACGAGGGAGGGTGGAACCGGGGCAAATACCGGCGCGGCGGGGATGGTCCTCCGGGCAAGGACCGGGCGACGCAACCCGGTGTGCGGGGCAGAGACTGACGCGGGGCTCGGGGCGAGAAGGCGCGGGGCTCGGCGCTTGCAGAGCAGGGATGAGGCAGCACGGCAGCAGGCGCATGATGGCGCGGGGAGGGAGGACGTGGAGCTAGCTCTGCCGCGCAACAGGAAAAGAAAAGAAAGGGGGAAGGAAAGAAGAAAGAAGCGTGGGGAGGAAGGAGAAAAGAGAGAGGGGGGCTGCGTGCTGCGTCGGCAGAGAGAGGAGGATGGGCTGGGCCCACAGGCAGTGGAAGAAAAGAGAGGGGAAGGGGAGAGAAGAAAAATAAGAAGGGGGCCCACATGTAAGTGAGGAAAAATAGAAAAGAGAGAAAATGAGAAACTTTTGGATTTTTTTTTAAATTTGTAATTTTGAACTTCTATTTCCTATTTGAGATTATTGATTCCATTTTTTTGTATGCTAATTGAATTAAAAAGAATTTTTGTTTTACTTATTTGGAGGTAAAGTCTAATATCCTTTCAGTTTTATTTTATTGGCCCAAATTTGAATTCCAAATTGTTGGTATTTTGGATTCATGATCGTTAATGTCATATTCTATTTTTATTACTTATATGATCATTATTCGCAGTTGGAATTATTCTTGGGCTATTAATTTGCACAGCATGAACTCTAGAAGAAATTCAAATTAAACACTCAGAAGAAGATTTGGAAACCAACAAAATGCAAGAAAATTTTTTAAAACTCCACATTTTTGAACATCCAAATTTTTGGGATGTTACAACCTTATACATTACAGGGGTGACCTTAAGTAGGTTATAAGCAAAAAATGCTTAAGGCTGGTCCTCAAGCTAAAGACCTGGGCACAAGCATTAAAATACAATTTTTCTTTATCTGTCAAGTGGGACCGTCTTAAGGTCCCTTGGGTTATATACACTATGGAGTCAGACTTAAGGTTTAGATCGAACCCACCTTAAGACCCCTTGGATTATATACACTACAGATGCCCTTACCACCATGGGCAGCAACAAACACTGTTTAAGGACAAGCTCATCCTTTGTAAGAACAACAGAAGTCAACCTAGCTTAACTCCGTGTCCTGTTTGCAGATCAGAGACTGCAAAGCTCCTGATTGTTTCCCGCTAGTAGGGTTTTAGCTATTAACGCCCTGAATCGACAGCTGATAGCTGTTTTGTTACTTAATGGAATCTTTTTTTTGTCAGTTCTTTTTTTGCTGAAACTTATAATTTTTTATTACGGTTTATGATTTCTGGACTGTTTGTGTGAGAGATTACATAGTAACAGAAATTCACGTACGATTTTTGCGATATAAATGAAGTTGGTACAGTGTATACTACAATTAACTAATAGATCTTATATTGAAAAGATATTTTATTTGAAAATTAGTTATAGTAGAAAAACTGAAAAATAACTTTTAGTAACTGGGAAAAAAATAGACTTTTAACTAAGTCTCATTGTCAAGTCCGCATGTACGTCACCCCTTTTCCGTTTTATGAGAAGGAAGACGGCTTCATGGGCCTTGGACTGGACTGTGAAATGCCCCACGGGCCTGGGCTATAAATGCAATACCACTCCCCCATTGATGTTCCCGGTCCCCTCCGCCGCCGCTGCCGCCTCTTGACCTAGGCCGACCTCGCTCTCTTCGGCCTCCACCCCCGAGGCCCCGACCCATCTCCGGTGAGCTCGCTGCGTCCCTTCTCTATATACTCCACCTGGTCAGATAGAGGAGATTTTGGCGTTCTGATTTGATAGATCCGACCTTTGCTTTCTAGTTGCGTAGATTTGGTGCGCGGACTAGTTCACAGGATTCCACTAGTTGATTCATCTGCTGTAGAATCGATTTAAGAGCGAATTTGCTGATCTTGCTCCCCCCTTTGGCAGAGTAAATGGCCGAGCATCTGTTCGAGGACATCTTCATCGTTACCAGGGTCGATCCTGATGGTAAAAAGTTTGACAGAGGTAATTCCTGAATGCCCTTTCGCAGACAGTGTGTAGTCACGGGCAGGAATAGTGTAATGACAGTTAGAGATGCTGTTTCCGAGCTCAGTTTCCGTTGCTCGTATCAGTGAGTGCTCATGTCATACTGGGAAGCTTTTGCCAATGCAATGTTCTTCCTTAGTTCTATGTTCATGGTTCATTGGTTCTGTTAGAGGCAAAAAGGATGTCCCAGGCAAAATTTAGTGTGATATGAGCAAATAAGCTACATGGTCATGGGCCACAAACTCTATCTATGGGCCCTATACAAGTATTCAAGGAGAATACAAGGAGAGAGAGAGAGAGAGGAGATACTCTTAACATAAATAATATGATAACTTTTCCCCCTTCAGTGTGATTTTGATATTCATTTCACAAGTACTACTTCAAGTACTGTTCTCAGTGTGTTTCAAATATGACCTGATGTTATATTACCCTTGTATTGTTTGTGTGCAGTTTCTCGTATTGAAGCTCGCAGCGAGCAGTTCGATATGTATATGCAGTTAGATGTTGCAACAGAGGTCTATCCTATGCACACTGGGGACAAATTTACCATGGTTTTAGCTCCTACTCTGAATTTGGATGGTGCCCCAGATACTGGCTACTATACACAGGTGATTGGCCTTGCCATTCTGTGAAATGTACATCTTACAGGTTGACCTTGAAATAATGTAATGATATTGAATCGTGCAAATGTAGGTTGGAATGTGTTTTCGGTTCATAATATTTCTTCAATGTTCTTCATGGAGTTGCATCTGATGAGGCATATAGATAAAACTCCTAGTGTTGGGAAGTTAACACTGAATTGTCTCCTTTTCAGGCTGGCAGAAAAACTCTGGCTGACAAGTTTGATTATGTCATGCATGGAAAGCTTTACAAGATCTCAGAAGACACCTCCTCTGGTCAAAATGCTAAAGTGTATGGTTTTCCTTGAACTAGAGTTAGTGAACTAATGCATAGGTTTTCAACCTTTTAATACAGTAGGACTGTTCTGTTAAAAATGCCTGTACTAGCTTGGCCCTTGGGTGTATTTTGTTCTCCTGTTGCTTCCTACCACATATTCTTTATCAAGGTTTTGGTCCTATAATATGCTCTTGCAGTTTACATGTCAGCTAGCAAATCCTCAACCACTGTTGATTCTTGAACCAATAACAAGTAGATTTCCCTATCATTTGAGCTTGTCAAAGAGGACACCTCAACAATTAACTTCATGTTTTCCATGGTCTTAGAGAAAATGTAACCATATGGGATGTAGCCTATTATCTCTAAGCATGATGAAACATGATTGCGACAGAGTTTGAGCCTACAAAGGCAATTCTGTAAAGTGCATTGAACATCAAAGGAACTTGATTTTAATATTTCATCAATCATAATGAATTTGCACATTCTTTTCATCTGATGATGATATCCGTTAATTGGACATGACAATTCCTTCAAGATCAGTCTGGTTTTTATGAAGAAAAGAAGGGAGCAAAATTTCTTTAATGAGTTTGTTTAGATTAATTTAAACTCCAGCTCTGCCTATATCTAGGGATTTTGATTTTTTTGATTTGCTATTGTTTCTCATCAAGTACTTTTCTTTTCCTTCCAGGGAGATTTATGCATCATTCGGTGGTCTCCTAATGATGCTCAAGGGTGATCCTTCCAATGCCTCCAGCTTTGAGCTGGATCAGAGGCTTTTTCTACTAATGCGCAAAGTGTAGAACTACTAAAAAAATGTGCAAGTACCTGATATCCTAGTGTTGGGGTTTCACTTCAAGCCTATGGGTTTAACCTTACTTCCTCAGTATTTGTCCCTGGTGCCTGTCCTTAACACCTTCTTATCCTTTAATCCTTGGATGATGAAATTCATGATCTGGTAATGGCTATTTGTGTACTTCATCATGATGTTATCACTAATCTCTGTTTCCTAGTTCTTGTTCAAATGCTTATTATACGTCAAATCAGATCCATGGTTTTCCTAATCTGTGGCTCTATGGTGGTATTGCTGTTTGGCTACAAGTCATTTCTAGGTTTTTCGCACTGAATTTCTACTGAATTATCAGGTGACTGCGATGTGATTTCATTAATACGAATGGATACAGTTGGATCTCAGATTGTCAAGTGTCATAATCCTGTTGATTTGACATGGTTTTTTTAAGACTATTTGACATGGTATTTTGGTACAAAGTGATTTTGCTATTTTTCGCTTTGGAACTTTTCTTGTGTTGTTTCACGTTACTGCCTTACAGTGGAATAGATCCTCGCATGTTACTCGTTTTTGAAGCTGCTGAAGTGAAATTTTCTGGAAAGAGCCCTCCTGTCTCCTGTCACCAAAGGAAATCGTTTTGGGTTACGTGTAGTTAAACATTATAAATTTCGGTTATCAATACCTTTTTGAACATTATAAAATAAAAATGATATGTGTTGTTTTGTTTTAAAAGGTACTTTACTAATACTATAATTTTACTAGGTTTTACAAATATATTTCAATAGAAATGAATGGTCAAAATTGTATTTTGGAAACCGTTTTGATGTCCAAAACGGCTTACTTTTGTGACATAAGGGCACTTCCAATGGGTCCTAGTCATCAATATCCTTAGCATTAATTAGAATGCCAGCTAGGATTTGTGCTGAGGTGGAGAGAGGGTAAAGAAGAGAGGGAAACAGTGTCTCATGCAAGACACTACTTGGGCACAAAATCCAACACATAGTTTATGGAATACGCACTCCAGTAAGACAATGTTGTGCCGTTCTACGTTGATCTGTCGAGTGTCGCTGCCGCCCCATGTCGGCCTGCTGAGACATCTGTCGAGTTGTCGCGTCACTCTTCGTTGGCCCGCCGAGCGCTGTCGCTGCTCCATGCTGGCTCGTTGGGTTGCTGCACCGCTCTCCGTCAACGCGCCGAGTGTTGTTGCTGCTCCACGCAGGTCCACCATGCCACTCCACATGCACCATCGCGTTACTCCATGCTGGCTCATTGGGTTGCTGCACCACTCTCTGTCAGCTCGTCGAGCATCATCATTGCTCCATGCAAGGCCACCGCACCACTCCATGCTGCCCAAACAAGATGCCTGCTGGGTTGCCGTGTCGCTCTCTGTCAACCCGCCGAGCGCCTTCACTGTGCCATGTAGACCATCGCGCCACCTGATGCGCCTTGCTGTGATGCTCCACGCCGGCCTGACGACACACCCGCCGAGCTACCGTGCAACTCTCTGCCAGCCCGTCGAGCACCATCGCACCACTCCACATCAGGTCACCGTGTCACTCCATGCAGGGATGTCGGGCCATTACACCACTCCACGCTAGTTTACCGAGTCGCCAAGACGTCACGCTGCTCCACACCGGACCGCCTTGTCGCTCCACACACGATCGTGCCACTCCATGCCTCGCCGACCACTGCCATCCACCGGTGTTTTCTTAGATCCATCGGATCTAGGCGCTGCCGGCTCAAATCTGGTCAGATCCGGTAGAAAGAAGGCCGTTGGCGTCGATGAGGGTGGATGGGGAGGCCGACTGGTGATATTTCTGTGAGAGAGAGAGGAGAGGGAGGTGATCGGTAGGAGAGAAGAGGGGGGGAGAGAGAAATATGAGAGGTGTTATTTATTATTGATTGGTTTCATTACTAGACATTATGTATTAGTGAAGTGATATTTACGGTTATTTCTTGCTGATGTAAAAGGTATAGATATTACAAAGCAATGTCTTTCATTGAGAGCGCCTTCACGGAGTAATATTTAAGAAAACTGGCATCTGATGGTGTTCCCGCGCATCGAAAGGGGGTCTTTCCATTATTCTTATACGTCCATCACATTCGTACAGGAGAAAGGGTTGCTGTACAGATTGTTTGACATCTTGAGATTGGTGCCCGCATGATGTGCTATCCTGGCTCCCATTTTGTTCTTCTTATCTCTGAAGGTTGAATTCATAATACGCAACTTGAGTACAGGTGCATTATTATACTCTGTAGCCTGTGGATTTGTTTCAGTATTCTGTCGTTTATCTTGTTTATCTTGCAGTTCACGTTTCCTGTGTTTATTTCTTCTGAAATGATGGGAGACGCAACGGAGAGCTAACGTAATCAGCTCAAGGGATTCGAAGAAAACCCTCCGAAATCTTTGGCTATCTTAATATCTACGAGTCTCTGAATCTGTGATACTTGAGTTCCTGGTGTAAATTCTAATCAAATATTACTTTGTCGAGGTTAGTGAAGTCAACTTCGTGTGAAGGTTTTAGCTTAACTAGTAGTACTTTTATGCATCGTCCCCGATATGAGTTACACAAATCTCTAGACAAGAAAGGGGGTAAAAATTACTATCTACTTTTTATTCATGCTTTAATATTTTGTATAACTTTAAAATAGTGATGCATAGAAGCACCTCTGAAATATGAGATTAAAAAACAGAGGATTGTATGTGATTTTATTATGACCATCACGTTTTTTTAGCCCAGTTCATCTTGTTTGTCCTCGAAATCTTTCAAGTTTTACATTTCTTCTCCCAGCCGCTCCAAAGTGCAAAGGCGTGTGAATAAACCGAGCATATATATATATATATATATATATATATATATATATATATATATATATATATATATATATATATATACACTCCCGCTCTTCCACTGTGCCGCTAAACAAGTCCAAAACCTCAACCATGGCAATGGCACCCCTCATCCCGCTCCAGCTCCTCCTCGTCGCCACCGTGGCATCGACGGCTGCGGCGTCGGCCTCGGGCACCGCGCACTTCCTGGGCGTCAGCTACGGCACGCTGGGCGACGACCTCCCGCCGCCGCACCGCGCGCTCGAGCTCGTCCGCTCGGTCGGCGGCGCCGCCGTCAGGTTCTACGACTCCAACGCTACCCTCCTGGCCGCAGCCGCCTCCTCCGGCCTCGTCTTCGTCCCAGGCGTCCCCAACGAGCTGATCTCCTCCCTCGCGGCCTCCCAGCCCGCCGCCGACGCCTGGGTCGCCTCCACCCTCCTCCCCTTCCGCCGCAACCGCCGCCTCCGCTACCTCTTCGTCGGCAACGAGGTCCTATCCGACGCCACCACCAAGCCCCGCTGGTTCCAGCTCGTCCCCGCCATGGCCAACCTCCGCCGCGCGCTCCGCCGCCACGGCCTCCGCCGCGTTAAGGTCAGCACCACGCTCGGCATGGATGCCCTCGACGGCCAGAACGTCTTCCCGCCGTCCGCCGGGGTGTTCCGGCCGGACATCGCCGACGCCGTCATGCGCCCGCTCCTCGCCTTCCTCGACCGCACCAGCTCCTACCTCTTCGTCGACGCGTACACCTATTTCACCTGGTCGGCGAACCACACCATCGTGCCGCTCCCCTACGCGCTGCTCGAGCCGGCGCCGGGGTACCAGTACCACGACCCCGGCACGGGGCTGTCCTACACCAACCTCCTCGACCACATGCTCGACGCCGTGGTCGCGGCCATGTGCCGCGCGGGCCACTGCGGCGTCAGGCTGGCACTGGCCGAGACCGGCTGGCCCAACGCCGGCGACCTCGACCAGTTCGGCGCGAACGTGCGAAACGCGGCCACGTACAACCGCAACATGGCGCGGCACCTGGCGTCCGGCGTCGGCACGCCGAGGCGGCCGGGGATGCGCATGCCGGCGTTCGTGTTCGCGCTGTTCAACGAGGACCTCAAGTGGGGACCCGTCACGGAGCGGCACTGGGGCCTCTTCTACCCCAACGGCAGCGCGGTGTACGAGGTCGACCTGACGGGGCACCGGGTACCGGAGTCGTACCCGCCGCTGCCGCCGGCGGCGAACGACATGCCATACCCGGGGCAGCTGTGGTGCGTGGTGAGGACGGACCGCGGGGCGGTGAACGAGACGGCGGTGAGGGAGCAGGTGGCGGCGGCGTGCGCTGACGAGACCAAGCTGTGCGACCCCGTGCGGCCCGGTGGCGAGTGCTACCTGCCGGACACGGTGACTGCGCACGCGAGCTACGTGTTCAGCGCGCACTGGAACAAGTTCAGCAAGCAGTACGGCGGGTGGTGCTACTTCGGCGGCCTCGCCGAGGAGACGACCGTCGATCCCAGTGAGTCTTTCTTTGGCCTTCCTTTTTATAGGGTTTGTTCTCTCTCTCTCGACGAGAGTTTGTTCTGAACTTCCGGTGTTTTTTATTTCATTTTCTTCAGTTTTGCTATTGCACAGGCGACCGAAATTTTTTTATGTTTCAGTCACCTGAAATTGCATTCTCAATGAACTAAATTGCAGCCCCCCTAAAAAAACAGTTGCAACTTTAGGTGATTCAGACTGCAACTTCAGGTGACCTGAAATTGCACTCTCAATCAACTAAAATTGCAGCCCCCTCCAAAAAAAACATGTGCAACTTCAGGTGATTCAAAGTGCAACTTTAGGTGACTGAAAGATAAAAAAATTTCAGTCACCTGTGCAATAGTCTATCCCCATTTTCTTTGGCCGCAATGGACTCTTCGAAATGTCCCGGATCACGTGCCTTCTCTTTTGTTTTTGTTTTGGCAAGACTGGCCCTGATCAACTCGGTTTCAGCTTCTGACTTCTGGCTTATTTTTCACTATTCATAAGTTTTGTCTTTTTCTGAATTTTTGGCTTTTTGTTGAGCTTCTTTGCCGGTTTTTTTTTCCCGTATTTGTTTGTAGTATACGTAATGGGCTAACATATTTTTTATATTTTTAAATTTAATTATGCTAAATAAGCCTCTGTCAGCTACAGTGCTTTTTTCAGCTAGCTACAGTGTTTTCAGCCATAAGCCATGAGCTTTTCAGCCGAACCGATCACCACCAAAATACGTTTAAAAACCACTAGGCTAAACCCTTTTAAACATGACATTAAAAAAATTTTGGAACCTTATCTTATAAAATAAAAAAAGGAGATACAACTCATCTTCGGACATTAGGTGCAAGTGCAACCGTAAAAAACTCATGCGCAGTTGAGCTCATTTACCTTTTTAAATAAATGGTTTCATCCATTATTATATGAGTATTGCTATACAACATTCAACTGTTTTTTAGGACAAAAACAGTTAGATTGTTCTGGGACGTTAGATCTCCATATATATTAGCGTTTTAAGCAACCCTCTGAATACTACCAAGTGCAGCTATGTCGGATTTATTTAGACAAAAAACAAGAGTCCCTATGTGAATGGGTCTTGTAAGTTTATTTGGATTTGATTTAGATAGAGTAATTTATGCATATAACTTAAAAAGTGATGATGTATTCCCAGCGTTCCTAAAAAAAGTATTCCAAGGAGAATGTATACTTAAAATGTTACATATAGTTAAGTTAAAACTAGGGCATATATTTTTGTAGAAGCATGTTAAAACTAGCTAGGACACAAAATTTTACAAGCTAGCTTAGTACCGTTGCATAGATCACCAAGTCAGGAAATATCATCTAATGTATCATTGACATGTGGGTCTAGGACCGATATGTCAACCTCATTCTGGATCATATTTTTCAATCTATACTCTTTTTTAATGGCATTGAGCTAATTTTTCCATTTTAGAAATATATCTGATCAATTTTAAATAAGTTTTTCTTGCATGGTTTAGTGTACACTAGTTCGGATTAGCGAAACCTTTCTTTTGTATACATGATATTATATTTATTTAAGCTATTTTCTAACTCTTGGAGTAATTTTTTTTTCAGGTCATGGGTCATGCAGATTTCCCAGCGTTATACCAAACTGAAGAGGCTCAATATTTCATCTTAGACCGATAGAACAACTAGGAAGGTGCTACGAAAATCATCATGGAGCCAAGATCAAGGATTGAATACTCCTACCTTTTATTTTATATATTTATCTTGTTGTAGCCGATTCTCTGCTTATCACAACTCACAGCAGAGGAAATAAACTAATGGCTGATCAGTTGCTTGCTAAGTAAAAAAAAGTGTTGTTTTCTTGCAAGCTGTAGTAGCAATTTTTGCAATGTTGCAGAAACATGTTAACTTGTTCATGCCTTGGCAGAGAAGCACAATGTTGTGCCTTAATGTGATTATCGACCGTCTGATCAAGAAAGAATGTTCCAGGTGACTCACAGGCCTCGCTCAAGTTGTCGTAGTTCTACCGTTGTATGGTTAACCACCTTTCATATGGAATCACCTTCGGTCTCCCCCCGCTAGTTGTAGAGGTTCAATTAAATTGAAGCAGTTACTAGACTAAGTTTGATGAGTCAACGCTTGTGGTTGGGCGGGTGCTATGTTATTTACTCAGCATAAGGGTCTAGTCCTTATATTTTCACTGAGGCAGTTTCCTCCCACGATCCCATATTCAGCGCCCGCAGCACTACCACCAATCCACAACCCATGCCTCCACCCCTAGGATAAAGGTCATGGCCTCATGGGGCCGCCTTGTGGCCTTTAGCAATCCTTTCTTATCCTAAAACCATTTTCCATAATTCCACTAACAAATACCACATCTCCTAATAGCGGAAAATTTTGTTGAGTTTCTAAACTACCATGATTACATTATTAATACATTTAATATTTTTATGTCTTGTCAAGGTGAATATGGCCATCAATTTGAACTGGCTTTTTCGGGTGGTAGGACATAACTAATACCATGTCATTCTAAATATTCATTGTACATAAAATAATGGTGTGTAAATAACATAATGAAAGTACTGATAAATAGATAAATAAAGAAAATGTAGGTTCAACATGATAAAAAACACATGTGACTTGCCTCTTTATCCATAGCCTCTAGTTATCTTTACTGTAGTCTTCGGATTGGATACCGACTTTTTTTAATTGTTCTTGTAATCCTTCTGTTGACCAACTCGTGTGGTCCGAGTACTAGCATGGAAGACGAATACAAATGAGCTCCTACTTTATAGAACGCAAGCTGGGAACAAAATACAATTAAAATAACCAAAAAAGACATAAATAAAGTAGGTGATGTGGTCAGGGTTTAGGCAGTGGGTGGTTTGGCTCAACGGGATTGGAATTAGGTTAGGTGGGTTTGAGACGGTCAAAAATATATTTAGGCGTTGTATGGATTTCGGTGAACGGCTGAAGGTGTGGATGGTATCGGATTTTTGGGTTGGGATATTTATTTGGGTTGGTTAGAGTTTTACCAGAGTCTATGGTGGTAGAGCGAGGTTGGAAAGATATAGACAGGCTCAAGATAATAAAAATGATCAAAATGGATGTTTTACCAGAGTTTTGAGTATTATCGATGTTCGGCATGAGAAAATAGAGCTGAGAAATTGGTAGATGGGTTCAAAATGATCAAAATGGATGTATTTTGTATTTTTGGGTATGGATGAACAGTAACGGTTATGAAATGTTCATTGCGGGTTGAACACTGTTCACTATCGGGTAGGACGCTACAGTGTCGGGTCTATACTATTCATTCCGGGTCTAGGTACTGCTTGCTAGCGGGTCGGGCTGCTATAGTACCGGGTCTAGGTACTGTTCCTGAATGGGTTAGTGCTACAGTACTGAACCGGTACTGTTTATCGTCTTCCTCCCATGCACGCTATAGTGTAGGGGAAATTTGCAACGGTAATTCCTGATGCTACGGTCAATTCCAGCGAAAACCGAGGGTACGGGTGGACTCAAGGGATTGAGGAGAACCCATTTTGGGGGTTTGCAGTGGTCGGCGAGCAAAGAACGGCCGGCAGCAAGGTAGGGAGTTCTCGAGACTTTTGGATGGCACAGGAGCTACAGAAAAGACTCATCTTTAAAATTGGCTGCTTTTTAACCATCTGGCGTGGTCACGGTGGCTTGAGTGGCTGCGGTTTGGGTCGCGAGGGCTTGTAGTGAGCTGTCCACGATGAGGGGTTTCGGTTGAGGAGCGGACATAGCTGTCGGAGTAATAGGGGGCATGTGAGCTCATGACCGTGACTAGGTCGAGTTCCTATGGGTATGAGGAAGCTACACTTGCGGGTCTCTGACGATTGATAGGGATGCGATGGCCATCGAGAAGAATTGGGGTATGCTAGGGCTATTGGTCGCTAACGGAATGCATAGGAGGGTTTGGGGCCTTTTATAGTGGGCTTAAGGCGATAGGGAGAGACGATGGCGAAAATATCCGAGACGTCGACGAAATTGACTTTGTCTTTGTCCGGCGCTGGCCAGGGATCTTCGAGAGATGCTGTCAGACAAGTTGCAGAGGGTGGCAGTGGAGAGAAGGTGCGGGAAGGTGCGAGAGCGAGCGAAAGAAATCAGGCGGCGGCAAAAACAGGCGGCGATGAGATATTTTCTGGTAATGAATAGTGATTGCGGGAAATCCAACCGGGGCAGAGTTGGAGTGATTGAGTGCAGGATTTAGCTAAGAATCGAATGAAATCGACTCTCAATGAAAATTAAGATGGTTTTCAGGTTCAGTTTGTTTCAGCAGCACTCAACATTTCAGAACTAATCCAAAAAGTTAAGGGGCAAACACAAACAAGTTGTAACATCCTGAAATTTTATTTTGTGAGATATATTGCCATTGAGTTATTTTTGTTAAATATTTGAGTTTGGATTTTCATGGTGTTCTTAAATTTTGATTGAGATCGCAAAAGTTAATGAAGTTCAAGAAAGACCAAAGACAAAATCAATATTAGTAATGCCATACATGGGAATATGCAAATAAAGAAAACTCAAAATTTTAAATTTGAATCTGAAAAGATGATCCATCATAAGGAGGGAGGAATTTGAATTAAAATACAGAGAAAATTTTATAAGGGCAAGAGTTACAATGGGCAGTGTGTGTGTATATATATATATATATATAAAGCATATGCAACAGATTTAGTGGATGAGCAAAAGCCTAAAAATATATGTGCATCAGATTGGTTGCAAAGGGAAGGTACATATGCAGATAAACAAGTAAATCAGAGTACAAATATATACATGAATATATGTAGTATATATACACACACACACATAGTAATGATAGCAAAAGTAAATGAAAAAGAAAAAAAGAAAAGCAAAGGGGGTCAGACCAGGCCGGTTGGCCCAGCCCAACCCCGCTTTTCCCCATCGGCCGGCCCAGCTCCACCCCTCCCTTCCGCTGCGCCCACTGACCAGCAGCCCCACCGCGCCAGCTCTCCTCCCTCTCACTGCCCGTGGGCCCCAGTCCTCGACCCCTGCACGCGCCCTCTTCCTCTTTCTCCTCCCGTGCGTCCGCGCCTTCTTTCTCCTTCTCCCCTTTTCTTGTGCGTGCTCTGCTGCGTCTGCTCCCGAGTTCCATCACCATCACAGCGCTGCTCTGCCGCCTCTCTGCCACACGCCGCTCGCCGGTCACGTCGCCCTGAGCCCCACGCCTTCACACACCGAGCCCCGCGCCCCGGTCCTTGCCCAGCGATTCTTTCCCCGCCGCCCGGTCCCTCCCCGCCGCCCGGTCGGCTCCGTCTCTACAAGAGGGAAAGCGCGCCCCCAATCACCTCGCCTTTTCCCCCTCTTCCTCCCACCGCCGGGAATCGGCCCCTGGAGCCCCCACCGCCACCGGCCGCCCCCTTCTTCCCTAGCCCCGGCGAACCAAATCCGGCCAACTGCGACCACCACGGGTCGATTCCTCCCGGCTAGAGCGACCACGAAGCTCGACAACACCACCCTCACCGTGGTCTAGAGACGCCGCCGCTTGCAAGCCTCCGGCATCGCACGCCACCGCCGCCCCGACCGCACTTCACGCCGCTGGCTCACCGTGGCCACTCCCCGCTAGGTCAATTCCGTGGTGAGCATCCTCCTCCCCTGCTCTTGCTATCGCGCCGCCCATTTCCCCGGCCGTCGGCGCCCCATTCCTACCTCGCCGCCGTCCGCCACAGTCTGCCGCAGGCAAGGTTGCCTTGCACCGGCGCCGATCTCCTCTGTTCCGACCCCCATCCCGCCACTGCTCATCAAATTCTCTGTGCATATCCAAACAGCCCGAGCCTTGCGTCCACTTGGCTACCCGAGCGCGTTTGACATTTAGCATATACCAAGGTCCTGAGTTCGATCCCAGTAGGTTGCAACTTTTCCCCACCTTTTTGTTTTAATTTTTGTAGCTCATATTAATTAATAAAAATCAGGAAAAATTTAGAAATAAGCTAGGAAAGCTAATAAATTTAATTAGGATATAAGACCGGATTGTTTAGTATTTAAATGTGGATTGGTTATCATATATGAATAATTATGCCCGCATTCTTTATTTTAAACCTACATATTAGCTAAGGCATTGCTAAAGAGAAACAATTTTGGCTAAATATCCAAATTTAGTAAAGATGCCTTAATAATAATAATTAAAGTACAGACGAAATGATAAGATATCCATAAGTTAAACCTTAACGATATATTTAGTAAACAAAAATACTGAGTATGATTGATTATGGCAAGCTAGGACCCGAACACATGGACCTAATTCAAATGGTGTCTAGTAACAACTAAGGGTTGTATAAAATGCCATATACCAAATTACTAGTAATATGAATTAGTCCGATAAGCTAAAAATTTGTATACATCGCGAGCCCTGGCTATTAACGTTCGACAAACTAATACCCAGCTTGATCTGTATACCAACCCACAGATCTAACCTAACTCCTGGAACCTCCTTGATAAATATAAGAATAATAAAAGGGATTATTAATAAAAATATCAAGTTAACGTATCCTACCACCGGCCTTGCCTCAAATCATCCGAATCACCCATTAACTCGTAATAAAACTAAAATTGAGTTTATTTGGACTTAATTGGATCTTTTGAGTTATTTGCTTTTATTTGGATTCAGTCGTTTGTCGCGTAAATAGCAAACTGGAGTCCTGAAGATTCCACGGATCAAGCGTGCTCAGAGCGAAGTGAAGATAAAGAGTAGAAGCTCAAGAGAAAGCCTCGAGTGAGCTCAAGTCCGCGGTAAACCGCGCCAGGCGAGTCAATACTTTGATCATGTTGAACCTACTTTTTCTGCAAATTATTTTTGTTTAAATTGTCAAATTGCATGCTGTTATTTTATATGCAAATACATGCTTAATTTAATATTCTAGTTATGTGCCCATTATTGACTGGATTGATATTACACCTCCTTTGGAATAATTGAATATGTAAACCTTGTCGCCTTAGCAAAATGATAATAGTAATCTTGTGAAAATAAGTCCCTAATTACACAACATGCTTAGTACTGCATAGATATTCGGGGGCGTTGAAATGCCCCAAACATCATTGACATTTTTAATCCTGAGAAACTGGTTTGGACAGTCATGGTGGGAATGACTGGTATATTTTGACATAATTATTTTATGCCCCCAAAAATCCCAATTTGCTTAAATATCTGAGCGGATGGTTTGGGGGCTGGTATGTGGTGCGGTGGGAGCACAAATGATGGGGTGTGGTAGAACCGCTCAGATAATACTAAGGACTGAATCTTGTGATGACCTCCTGATGTAAAACAGTACAACCACAAGTCTATAATGGGTACGACCTAGCTGAATAACTTGCAAGGGTTTAGTTCAGATATCACCAGTGGAAAGTGGGTGCCAGGGTGTACTGGTTTCCTCACAGTGAGGCACAGGGTTTTACTGTACTCGCACGGCGCAAGAGGGGGCTTCTGACTGTGGTGGTGTAACCCTTCAGCGGTGAAACCTCAGCGGGTGGTGTCTAGCTAGATCGAAGTAAGGTAAAGGCTTTGTGATAAATTATCTGGGTCTCATGCGTAAGGAAGCATGTGGGCTATTAAGATAATTTATCTCTTGTGGTGAAAGTGTACAACCTCTGCAGAGTGTAAAACTGTTCGAGCAGCCGTGCCCACGGTCAAGGGCGGACACGAGAACTTACTAGATATAGGTCTATTTCAAAATGTTTTGTGGGTGGGATGGAAAAGTGGAGGGCAGCGGAAAGCCCTGATTTGAGTTGTCCTGGGTGTCGTCCCAGTGGTAAGTTAAGCGGCTATAACATTGAAAGATGTCAAATGGTGTGATGCCATATGTATGGAAAAGTTATGGTGATATTAGGCATATGGTGTGATGCCATATGTATGGAAAATCATGTTAATATTCCTTGAACATTATGTTTTGTTCCAAAGCTGCTAGGTCTCAGGAAATTTTATGTATTGTATTTCAAATAGTGGCATTTCTATTCATACAAAATAAAATATGGAAAGAATAAGTAGGGTCGTGAGTAAAGGAAATAGATGTTTGTAGTGTACATATAAAGGTATTGGTGGATTCATGTCGATCATAAATAGGAAATAATAGTGTGGGTTCTGGGAGAAATAAATTGGTGGAGTCTAGCTGAATAGATAGGCTAGATAGATGATTTAAATGATTTTTGGAGATTTAGGGATTGCGCAGATAATTATTGGATTACGACACTGATAAATAAATTCTTGGGAGATGACAATATTGGAATTAATAGATTCGGTTACTAGATGAGTCAATTGAATTTTCGGGAATTTGGAGGAGTAATACAAGTATTGGATTATAGTTCCTGATTAGTGATTTACTTGGTGGGAGGATACTAGTGGATCGTAGAATTAATCAATGATATTCTTGGTGGATATATAACGGTGAATCGTAGAATTGATCAATGATATTCTTGGTGGATATATAATATTGAATCGTAGGCTTGATCAATGATATTCTTGGTGGATTTGAATCAATAATAAAAAGGATTGGATTGTTAGAAAATCTTGATGAGAATGTTCGTTGGATTAATTAAATGATGTCACTCGTTGTTTGGAGTCTTAGACAGTAACCATTACAGAAAGAATATGATCGGTGGATTGAATAGAGGATGACACATGCTGTTTGGAGTTTAGACAGCACTCAATAAAGAAAGTGTAATTTCGGTGGATTAAGTCAATTATGACGATCGCTGTTGGGAGTCTTAGACAGCAGCTAATAATGAGAGTGAATCTTTGATGGATTAAGTCAATGATGTCAATCGCGGTGAGGAGTTTTTAGGTTGAAAAAAACAACAATATGATTTAATAACAGAAATGCTATTAAAAGCGATTTATGGCAAATAAAATAACCCGAGCCTCTCCTTTGACAAGCCATGCATACTATTTAATTGCATTCTGTGTATTGGCTCGCCAGCACGGGGTTGGAGTGCTCACACTCGCTTTTGCGACAAAATTCAGAAGCAGGAATCAAATCACCTTGCCTCAGCAACAAGATTGGACAAGCTAGCCGAGAATATGAAGATGTCAAGGGCTAGGTCGCGAATCTCCAGTTGGCTGCCTGTGAGCATGTCCTGAAGGTCCCACATGTGTGCTTCGTTCTTCCGCTGCTGCAATTTAATGATTTCGGCCTAATCGGCCCATGAGTAAGTCTACTATTAAATTTACGCCTCCGCATGATATGTATTTTGATATTCATTACTGTAACTGTGAGCACTATCTACTGATCCAGGGAATAGTGTAGTAATCACAGAGAAATCCGAATTGTAAAATCTGGGTTCCTACACAAGTTTACACGTGGTCGCACAGGAACGGATATGAGCAAGTCCACCGCTCCGCAGAAGATCCGGAGCACAAGGAAGCCTCGATCCCTCCGCAGAGCGACGGAGGGTGCGAGGCAGGCCGAGGCACGCCGCGACGCCGCCTCCTCGCCGCCGCCTCGTCGCGCTCCCTATGTAACACGTCGGTCTCATCAGTGCATCGCTCTCGAGTCTAGCAGATCCTCGGCTCGACCATGCCTGCTTCCCCCGGCCAAATGGCGGCGCTCTGCCTCCCGCGACGCCCCTCCTCCTCGCCACGCACCCCCTCCCTCCTCCGCCGCGCCGCCGCTCTGCCCCTCCTCCGAGGCTACCACCACCTCGCCGCGACGCCCCGCCGTCCGCCGGGCGGCAGCGTGCTCCGGTGCGCCGCCGCCCCTTCGTCCCCCTCCGCCGGCTCTACGGTTAGTCAGTCACTGCGCTTCCGAGCTCTCCGGTTCCCTGTTCCGTGCCGATTCCTGTCTCATCCCAGTGCTCCGCGAGTGACACGGATCCAAGCGGCCATATATTCGTTACGATTCTCTGATGAGTAGTAGGAATTATGGAACAGTCGCTTGAATTCTGGTGAGGCCAAGGGAGCCGCGGCGATCCGGCTGGACGCCGCCGCTTGCTATAATTGCTACTTCGCTAGGCCAGGGGACATGAATTCGTTAGTAGGAATCATCGTGGCTTTAAAATGAAAGTATATATCCCCTTTTCCTGGGAAAGCAATAACCTCGTTTCGCTTTTGGAAGAACCACTAGTTTTACATTCGCCTTTGCCAAACAGGAGTAGAAAAAGGAGGAAAAGCTTTTCGCGATCGGGTGCGACCCAGCTGAGCAGCCATGGGTCCTGCTCTAAATCGGTTCAGTTTTTGGCTTTTTTTAGCTTTTAGTTTATTTAAGCTAGAAGCCATTTGGAACACGTCGGCTTCTAATTTCGGCTTATTTGGGTTTTTGTCTTTTTTATCTTATTTTCTCCTTATTCATTTGCATTGTCCTTATGATATGACTGTCTTTCTTTTTTTTTTCATATTTTTTAATTTTTGTAATTGAATGACTAAAAAACTAACAGCTACTACAGTGCAATTTTAGCAAAAAAACCAACAGCCAAAACAATAAACCAGAAGATTAAACTCTTTGGGTAGTTGAGGTGGTGCTGCTGTTCCTATCTTCATTCTTCCTGGGTTAGGGGGTCTCTGATGTTTAGGATTTTTATTTTATTATTTTTTTAAAAAAACTGCTTCTCCCTAGCTTTGCGGGAAACTGGATTTCATTGCGTGCATGACATGCATTCCGCTGTTGTACATGAAATTTTGAAATTGAAATTATGTGATAACAATTGTGGAATTTCGGGAGTCTTCGGTATTGTGCTGCAAGTATAATTTTATGAAGTAGGAATTAATTGTCATGGAGTATTGCATTGATATATTGAATTCTCACTCAACGTATAAAATGTTTTGCCTGAAGCTTTAATAAATCCGCATTGCAGCTAGAATATCCAGTTCGCAGAAAGTGCTCACCTTTACTTGAGAGTGCTCTATTGCCTGGTGGAAAAGATTTGACTGTGCATGAATGGAAGGCAGTTCCAGATATTTGGAGGACAGCAGCAGAAAAATATGCTGATCGTGTAGCTTTGGTAGATCCTTATCACGAGCCTCCATCAGAATTGACTTATAAGCAGGTACATCTTGAACTTCAGTAAGAATTCCTTGATCCTGATTATCGAAGACAGTTTCTCTAAGAATAAGAATGCAAAGTAGGCATGCATTGGGCTATATGCTTTTTTTTTGGTTACTGAATAACCTGAATGCTTGTGCAGTAGACTGCAAGTCTACATGTGCACTTTCATTCTATTTTAAAGAAAAAAGCCTTTACAATTGATTAGAGCAAGGATCAGCTAAAACTATCCGCAGTTTCAACCCATAGTCCAGTTGGCAATCCTTTTAAGTTTTTTTTTATATTTCATGTGTGCTCTCATCAACTAAACACACTGACATCTTCCTTAGCTTATTTCAAATATAACATTTGCATTTTAATTCGAAGTTTTAATGTCCACAACAGTATCCTATCTAGATGCTAATTATGTTCTTTAATCAGCTTGAACAAGAAATATTGGATTTTTCTCAAGGTCTAAGGGCTGTTGGTGTTGCTCCAGATGAAAAGCTAGCCCTTTTTGCTGACAATTCATGCCGATGGCTAGTTGCAGATCAAGGTAATTTACCCTTTTCTTTCAATATGGTCAACATGTATTATGATATCCAGTATTGATATTTCCCTTTAATGAGTCCTTCTCAAGGTGATTAATTCTGTTTTTTTATCCTTTTTTATATTAGCTGCTGGAGAATTCAAATCACCAGATTGTAAGACTTGCTATATTTAGGCTTGCAGTTTATACAAATGCTACTGTTTCCTTCCTAGCAAAGCAGACATGATGAAGACGCCTGAATAGCAATGTCTTTTCTATGACATATTTTGACTGTTACAGATACTGGATCATAAAAATCAGCGTGTTCAATGATGTGCTTAACTGCTTATCATTTATTATGCCAGTTATAGTGGAGTTCCTTTAACTAGCGTTCCAATGCACGATCAGCTATGTTCATCAGTGATCATTTCACTGACACATGCAATGCAGGAATCATGGCTACTGGTGCTATCAATGTTGTTAGAGGAACAAGATCTTCTGATGAAGAGTTGTTTCAAATATACGCTCATTCAGAAAGGTGAACTTTCTCAACTCTTTTTTAAATGTGAATTTGAAATCATTTATTCTGGTTTAGATAATTGAGTATGCAATCTAGGGGTTGAACGTTAGGAAATCCAAGTCAACATTAATTGGAGTTCCAGTCATTTATCTCTTTCAACTCGGATAACCTTAATACCTTATGAAGCCTCACTGTTTCTTATTGCAGCAATAAATGAAAAAAAGAAATAAGTTAGTTTCTGTTAGTACCTGTTGAGCCAAACCCCTATCAGAATTCAACCCTTGGCTATTTAAAGCTAATCAATCAGTCCGAAATGCCTAATTGAATTTTTCCACTGATTCTGTTCAATGGAATGTTGAGGCGGGAATTAAGCAAGGTGTTGACGGTTGAAGGGATATGCAATTTGGTGGTGCAAGTTTGGCATTTTGTTTGCCAGCTAGAGTTAACATAAGAGCTGGATGGACTACACTTGGTAATAGAGTATTCAAATAGGCAACCTTTTAGATTGGACATATTTCAGCATTTGACAAAAAGTATGTGTCATGAACCGAGGTAAACACCACCAAGAAGATGGCCGGATGGTGTCGGCGTAGAAGGAGAGAGAGATTTAGACGAGGAAGACTTTGATATTTCTCTGATTGATTCCAATAGCATGAGATAGCCCTCTTTATATAGATGGGCTCCCCCTAACAGATAGAGTCTAATTCCAATCATATCTCTAACAATATAGAAACTCATATCATATCTCTAATTATATCTCTAATAAAAGGAAACTAATCTCTAACTCAAATAGAATCTAATCTCTATTTCTAATAATGGACCGGCTGGGCCCAAGGCCCACGCCTATGACAGTATGACATCTGCAATGCATTTTTTACATCTTTAATGGGCCAAAATGTTTGTAATATGCTATTGTTATCGTATGCATAGCTGACCATGAACTTGATCGCATAAAACATGCATGTTAAGTTATTATCTTGCAACTAGAATGTTTCGTCTTGAACCTAACATGGAGCGTATGCTTCACATTTTCAATATAACATGACGCTTGCTGAATCAAAACATCATCAATATTGTACAACATATAAATATATGAAGCATCTTCAAGAACTTGATAAATGTAGGTATCATATGAACTGTTAGACAGTAGTACTACGAGTGTCCTGTGCTTCTGAAGTCTAATTTCCAGTACCATTTCACTTTTTTACTTTCATGTTGCGATATGACTTCATTTGTGTTTTCCCCATCACAGCATTGCACTGGTTGTGGACAGTCCTCAATTCTTTAACCGGCTTGCAGAATCTTTCATTTCAAGGATTAATGCAAGATTTGTTGTGCTACTTTGGGGTGAGAAATCATGCCTAAATAGTACACCTGTGAAGGATATACCACTTTATGACTACAAGGATATCACTGAACTTGGGCGAGAAAACCGTAATGCATTGCGTCACTCTCGTGAGCAAGGTATGTTTTTGCATCATATCATAATGTGGTACTGGTATGAATCACAAAATTAAATACCTGACAGTGTACGCGGTAGGTTTCTTCAAAATTGTTGGTACTTTACTTTTTTCAACAGTCTTTTTAGCATTGAGTGACAGAAAACTTGCCAGTTTAAGTTGCCTGTAGTATTTTCGTCCTGTAAGATGTCTGAGCACCCAGTAAGATAAGCTTCCTTGTACAAGTAAACAGCTAATAGATGTACCAGTATAACAATACTGTGAATATGTGTACCCAGTATAACAATATTGTGAATATACTGTCTGTTTTGCAAATTTCTGATTTAATTGCTGGCTTAATCATTTAGTTATATCGAGAGCTTGCCACCTGAGATCTTTGCGCCCACCCCAAATTGTTTCTTTCTAAGCGGAGTAGCTTTGAATCTGTTGTTTTAAAGACGAGCACTTACACTTGTTTTTGTTACTTTTGAGGATAGAATGCTGACTGAAAACTCTCACCCATCTTTTAGTTCTTCAGAAAATTCTTCCTTTTTTCAATGATATTGTCATGGCTTGCATGTTCAATACTCTCAAGCTGTCAACTTGCACCCAAAAAAGGTTTCCTTTTCTCGCATCTATGCTTTAGTTCATTGGAACTATTGTTTTTTTTCTTTAGGTCGGCAAGATGTCTTCCAATCCATTAGTCCAGAAGATGTTGCGACACTTATATATACTAGTGGAACAAGTGGCACACCAAAAGGCGTGATGCTTACCCACCGAAATCTCTTGCATCAGGTGAAGCAAGCAGTAATATTGAAATTTTAATCATGAGTTTTAAGCAATACTATGCTATTATGCAATAACCTCTACTTTGTTTCCTTATCTTGATGTGATTTCCTATTATATGAACTTGGGCACTGGTTCTGATTAATATTATGTTTTTTTTCTGGATTTCCTAGAAATATCTCAAGCCTTAGTAGCCCTGAAAAAAATTGAACCGAAGTGCTTAGTGTTTTTTGATGCGTTCCGTTTCTATCCGCATAAAGTTTTATGATATCATGTCATGCAGGTAAAGAATTTGTGGGACATTGTACCAGCAGTACCTGGTGATAGGTTCCTAAGCATGCTTCCACCATGGCATGCGTACGAACGTGCTTGCGAGTACTTCATCTTCACATATGGAATTCAACAAGTTTACACAACTGTGAAGTACCTGAAGGTATGACTTTGGTATGCTTCATCATAAATTAGCTTATTATATTTAGTTTTGGCATGAGGGCCTAGTATTGTCATCAAGAAGCTATTATGAATTTATGATCTAGTAGTATAGTCATGTGCACTATAACATGGGTAATGCTTTAATATTCTTTAGCAGCTTACTGAAAGCTGCAATTTTGACTTGATTCTTGTATTAGCATGCAGCAGTCTGCGGAACTCCAGACCTGCTAATTTTCATGATGACCCAGTATCACAATGCATTCAACAATACTCCTTTCTATTGTGCAATATTCTCCTTGTTGTTTACTAGTTTTATTGTCTATCTGTTGCAGAAGATGCTGAAGTTGCTTAGGCATTTTGACATCTTCTTCTATCTTCTTTGATAGGAAGATTTGCAGCGGTACCAACCTCATTATATTATATCAGTACCACTGGTCTATGAAACTCTGTACAGGTTAGTTGTTTTACTATAATGATAAACTGGTTATATAAAGTATTCTACAGGCCTTGGTAGAGGAGAAATATTAGGATTACTTCAGTTCACTAATGCCCTCACTCCTTCAGTTTAGCTCCATGTCATATTCACCTTGGCGATATAGTTGTTCACTTTCATCATCTATATTTCCTTTTCCTCTTGTTTGGGTTGAATGGTTCGAACTAGTTTTGTAGGAAGCAGTGCAGGCAACCTGTCAAATCTTTTTAGGAAACAGTGCAGGCAACCTGTCAAATCTTTTTTCTCCCATGAAAATTGTAATTTTCTTGTGGACTGGTAGTGATTAGTGACAGTTCATTGAAAATCTTGTATCCATTTTCAAATGTTTCTTCTTCACTTTGTGCAGTTCAATTCACAGGCAGATAGCTTCCAGTTCGACTGCTCAACAAATTGTTGCTCTTGCACTTGTCAAGATAAGTTTGCTATATATGGAGGCAAAGAAGATATACGAGGTCTTTACCCCTATTTGGCATAAGTCACTTCATTTGCTTGGTTGCAACTAAAATCGTTCATAGATGCTATGTTTCCTTTCTCTCATTCTTTGATGACCGGATGATCTAGAAATTTCCGCCCTATTAAATTCTACTTGTAGCCTCTTTGTCTGCCCCTGAGTCAAATTTCCTTTTCTTTCCTTTTTTTCTCTTCCATTGGAAAGGGAACAGTACTGTCAAATAATCCCGTTGAACCGTCATTTATTGTTTATATGATCAATTGGCTATGGGCAAGAATTGTTGCTGCACTTCTGTGGCCTTTGCATAATCTGGCAAAGAAGTTAGTCTACAAGAAAATCCATTCAGCAATTGGAATTTCGAAGGTACATTTATTTTTTCCCATGTGCCTGTTTCTGTTGATAATACTTGTGCAGTTTTGAGTGTGAAATGAGCGTCCTTAACTCCAATCTTGACTATACTTTGCAGGCTGGTATTAGTGGTGGTGGAAGTCTCCCGATGCATGTGGACAAGTTTTTTGAGGTAGAGGATTGGCAATAAATAAACTTCTTTATGTTTAAATGTTGATTCCTTCATCAATATTGTGTTCTTTCAGGCCATTGGCATCAAAGTGCAAAATGGATATGGTCTAACAGAGACCTCCCCTGTAGCAGCTTCTAGACGGCCATTCTGTAATGTGAGAGGCTCCACAGGACTTGATGCTCCATTTAGAAATCGTTTCTATATATTCTTGGCATTTCTGAACTGATCTTTTGGCATGTTAAATAATATTTAGTTTTGTATTTTTTGGTTATAATGTACGAGTTTATTCCATAATTTTCTTCAACAATGAATACTTGTATTTTTTCATATCCTGTCCTTGAAAAATTTTCCCCAGCATCGAACGGTTTAATTTTAAATGATCAAATAACCTATTTCAAAAAAGATGAGGCATTTTGGCTGCTCTTAGAAAGGAAATCTTACTACACCAGTAAGCTCGGATCTGGAAGCAGACGTGGCCCGTGAAATGTACCAAAAGATCTGCCAACTTTAGTTTTTCCTATTTAGAGTAGCATATTTTCATGCTGGACTGTTTAGTTTTTTTGGGGACAAGAAAGATTACGCTTCTGGTAAATTTTTTGCTCTAATTTTGTGCTTCTTGTGCATGATGTGAACTAGTAACAAACTTGTATATATTTGGATGACATCTTGGAAAATATCTTCATACTTCTCATTAGACAATTACATTTAAGTGTGAGATGAGAAACACTTATTGTATTCACTGCATGGGTACGATCATTCTTACTGTTTCTTATTTATAGCTTATACTAATACTAACATAAGTAATTTATGTCACCTGAAGGTTCTTGGTACAGTTGGCCACCCTGTAAAGCATACAGAAATCAAGGTTGTGGACATAGAGACAGGTGAGGTGCTCCCAGATGGTTCAAAGGGGATTGTGAAAATTAAAGGACCGCTAGTAATGAAGGGATATTACAAGGTTCTATTTTCTTACTTTACTAATACAAATCAACTGTCAAATATAAATTAAATCGATGTTCCATAAACATATTGTTTGGTTCAAAGTAAACACATTGTTTGGGCAGAAATAAACATATTATTTATCTTGATAGGAATTCAGCATGCGGGCTCTTCATGTGAACATAATTTTAGATGTTATGAACTTATAATCAACTAAAGCATATAGGTGACGAAAACAACACTTTTGTTGATGTATGTGTCATAACTCATAAGTCATAACACTGACTCAAGTATTGGACATAATTATTTAGCAACCCGATATCTTTGATAAATATTGACAAAAACTCAGGAGCTGTGATATTCCTGAAATATCGGGTGGGTTTTTTTTGGGCGCTTATGGATGTGGTTTTTGAATTTTGGTCTGTTTGCGAGAGGTAGTACACAGAGGGAAATACTCACATGCGATTTTGGGCGGTACAATTGAACTCAGTACAGTTTGTACTACAATTTTCCTGTATACTCCACCTTGAAAAAATGCACTGATTTTGAACGGGTTATTGTTCATCCGTCTATGTTATCAAGGCGTCGCCTAGGCGACGCCTAGGCGTCCTGGCGCTCCAAGGTGGACGCCAGGGACTGTCGCCTAGTTTTTCGAAGTTAGGCGGTCGACTAGAGCTTCCAGGCGTCCAGGAATCGGCGTTAAAAGGGGTGGGATATGGAAAGGAGTGAGAGAGAACCGGCGTCCTGACCTCTGCGTCGTGCCGCTTGTGCGCCTCGCCGCCTCCATCTTCCGTGGTTCCGCCTCCGCCTCGTGCGCTGTCCCCACCTCCGGATCCGGCATCTTCACTCGTCCCCGCTTCCGGATCCGGCGTCGTCGCTCGTCCCCGGCTCCCCGCCACCTCCGCCTCGGCCCTCCGCCCCGACTCTGCGTCTTCGCCTCCGGTCCTCCGCCCCGACTCCGAGCCTCCGCGGTTGCCGCTTGGGGGCCGTGGAGCGTGGCAGCAGGAAGAGGGAGCGGAGCCACCGAGGGGACGAGGCAAAGGCGCGGAGCCACCGAGGGGAGGCGGGAGAAGGGACCGAGGGGGAGGTGGATTCGCCGAGGAGAGGGAGCGAGCGAGGCGGAGATGAGAGGGTAACGAGAGGAGAGGGAGAGGGAGCTGCGCTGAGAGGAGAGGGAGCGAGCGAGGCGGTCGCTCTGCTGTCTGTGCGCTGTGTGCGATGCTAGGGTAACGGGTTAAAAGGATATGTTTGGTATTTTTGCAAATTACTCTCTAGAGTTCTACAAAATTACAATTAGATCCTTTTAGGTCCTTCTTCCTCTTTGGATTTCTTCCGATTTACTCCTTCAGAACTATCCTATTTTCTTATTTTCTCTTTTCCCTACCATCGTCTAATCATCGCCTAGACGCCCGCCTAGGCGCCTAGACGTCCTGGCACCTCCGGAGCGCCTCGCCTCGCCTTGTCGCCGTGACAACATAGTCATCCGTACATAAACCAAAAGCCCAAAGTGTAAAAGAACCCAGCCATCATTTCTTATAAAGCAATTAAGAGTGTTTGAGACGGCGTCGCTGGATATCGCCAAAACCAAAATGAACAGGAAGAACCTAGTTAGCTAAATCTTATAATCCATATTAAGGCACCATACTCGGAGAAGTTATGTTATTTGAGTCTTCGACTTTCTTAAGTTTCTCGTTTATTTCCTAAAATTTTTGTTGTCGTAGAATCCATGTGCTACAAATGAAGTTTTGGATCAAGAAGGTTGGTTCAACACTGGAGATATAGGTTGGATTGCACCTCGCCATGCCACAGGGCCGAGCCGGAAGTGTGGAGGGATGCTTGTTCTTGAAGGGCGTGCAAAGGATACAATAGTTCTCACTACAGGTTACAGATTGTAATTAGTTTCTCTTTATTTTCAGAATGTTACTTAAGTATTACATAAGATCTATTTATTATCATATTTATACATTGATTGTGAACTTAATTACTACTTTGTATCTGGGTGTGATGTTGCACTCTGGAAGTCATAGGATTCGTATGTAGTTGGATATCACGTAGCTCTTATTAGACTTGACTGCACTTGAATGTACACTATATCTGATTGCATTTGAATGTCCTAATTTGCAGGGGAAAATGTTGAACCTGCTGAGCTTGAGGAAGCAGCCAGCAGGAGTAACTTGATTCATCAGATAGTTGTTATTGGCCAGGTAAGAGATACTTGCTAGAGATACGCCCTATTATGATCATTATTATGGTCAGTTTATGCTCCTTGATGCGTGCAAAAATGTACTTTTTTTCTTGAAGTGATAAGGGAAAATATGTTAAAGAACCACCAGTCCATTGTTTAAAACCATGTGGCGATACCGTTAGATTTCATTTATTACATTCCTTCATGAAAACATTTACCATAATGGGATTAGATTTTTGGATATTGCAATGATGAAACAGATTAGTACCATTTGCAAAGTCATGAACTTTGCTTGTTCTTTGCATAGGACCAACGGCGCCTCGGTGCTATTATTGTTCCCAACAATGATGAAGTTCTAGCAACAGCAAAAAGAAAGTCCATCCTTGATGGGAATGACGAACTAGCCAAAGATATGGTCATGAACTTGCTATATGATGAGCTGAGAACTTGGTAAGAGTTGCCTGCTTTGTTGTTTCTATCTGTTCAAATTAATCTCTCATTTTCTTACATACAGGAGGATTTTAGCTAAATTTAGTATGTGCCAAAAATCACAGTAGAGTTTGTAAAAATAGACTTGTTGTATATTGCACAGCCTATAGGGGCTAATATATAGAGTACATTGACACAAATATTAAAATCTAGGAAAAGATACTAATACCCGTAACACCCCCAAATGCAAGACATATACAATAGTATTGTATTTGGAAGGGTTGACACTAAAATAGGGAAAATCCAAAGTCCAAGTTTTGAAGTTGTCATCATAGCATAGGCTCTTGAAAAATTTTGTTGAGTACCAACCATCCGGAATCATATAATAACATAGAAAGTACAAAGTGTAGGGGCTGAGAAAGTAGATATGAGTGGGAGTAAAGTTGACCGTGGCAACACGATCAAGAGGATGTGAAAAGTGACACAAATAGAGAAAGCAGTCAAATTAAGCTGAAAAGAGAGATAGAAACATAGCGACGAAGATCAAAGTCCGAGATGGCGGCGGCGCAGAAGAGAAACGCGGCGGCCTTGGAAACTCGAGGCGACGGCTCAGAGAGAAGCGACGGCATCATGAAGACTTCTACGATCTGTAGCGACTCAAAGAGAAGAGTGACGACAGCGGCTATGCGAAAGGAAGGAGAGGACCACACTCATCCAAGAGGATGGACCGTAGCTAGCAAAGTAATCAGCTGAGTGACAAGGATTTTGTGAACTCACACGACTTTGACGAACTGAAAAATCAGATGCTACGGATATAGATGGACGCAACGGAAGACTCAAAAGCAACAGATTCTAGCAGCAACATTCAACGACAGCTAAATAGACTAAAGAATCAGCACACTCCGCACACAGAGTGTAGTCTCCCCTTCCAGATTCCCGTCCCACCATCTTCTCCTCCCTTATAAAACCTCATCTCATTTGCTTTTGTTTTCTTCCCATCTCCCTCACAAACAGAGGAGGGTGGTGGCGGGCTCCGGCAGCCTGAGAAGGAGGGGAGCGGCAGGCAGCCACACGCGGGCTGCCAGGCATCGGCGTGGGCGCGGGCACAGGCGCAGGTAGCCAGGCGCACGTGGGAGACGCGGCGGTAGCGAGGAGGGCACCGGATTCGACGGTGGGGAGGCCGGATCCGGTGCGGGTGGCCACGTGAGCGGTGGGATACAGTGGCGGCGGCGGTAGCCAGGAGGAGGTGGGAGGCATGGGGTGGCGAGGGGGGCATCGGATCTGGCTGGGTAGCGGTCGGGCGGCCAGATCCACGTGGGAAGGGCCAGAGGTGCGGAGCAGCGGTTCGGATGCGACGGCGTCAGCCGGAGGCGTAGATGCATAGGCAGCGGTGTGTGTGGAGGGGCGGGTGCAGACGCGCAGGTGGCCTGGTGCAGCGGCCAGATCCGAAGCGGCTGTGAGGCAGCGACGATTGGATCCGGGGCGGCGTCGGTCGGAGAGGGCCGGATCCGGGGTTGGCGGTGGCGCAGCACAGAGGCTCGCACGGGCGGGCGTAGGCGACAGTAGCGTCGTGCGCGGGCAGGCACAGAGGCTGGCGGCACGGCACAGAGGCTCACACAAAGGACGACGTCACGGAGGAGGTCGAAGGCGAGTTGGAGGTCGGGCGAGCCGGGCCGGTCTAGAATAGAGGTGACCGTCCCCGAGAGTGGAGATTGCTCCTCCTGGGGGCAGCAACAGCGGGCGGTGGCGGGTGGCGATAGTGAACCCTAACCTTAACCTTACTCTAATACCATGTAAGAATTGAGACTTGTTGTATATTGCACAGCCCATATAGGCTAATATATAGATTACATGGACAAACCTTAGAAACTAGGAAACTAGGAAAAGACACTAATACCCTTAACGGAGTTAATACACTTTCTAACATACTGGAGGATTTTAGCTAATTTTAGTACGTGCCAAAATCACAGTAGAGTTAATCACGCACTGGAAATACAAAGGTAAAAATAATTAAAAAGAGGCAGACACTGGCATTTTGCTGTTGATAGGTGGGAATCAAAACACTTAAGAGACAGTTACACGCTTGGGGTTTGGGGGGGATTTGCTCTCGTAACAGTTTGGTGATCATATTAGGGTTGTAATTTTGATATATGATTTGAGCTTTGTCGGTTAAATAAGAGCAAGTGTTGAATTAACTTTTTTGTTAATAAATGTCAGGACGGTAGGTTGCTCGTTCCAGGTTGGCCCTATTCTAATAGTTGACGAACCATTTACGGTAAGTTTTTTAGAACCATTTACGGTAAGTTTTCGCGCGCTAATTGTTAAGTAGTAGTCTTGATTACAAGCTTGACATTGTTTCTAATTCAGGTTGATAATGGTTTGATGACACCCACCATGAAAATAAGAAGGGACAAAGTGACAGACAAATATCGGAGAGAGATTGAAGCCTTGTACAAGTGATGTGGAGCGGGCATGAGTACAGATGTGGAGTCGTTCATTTACTTGCCTCAGTTCAAAAGATATTTTTTGTCGAGTCTTTGAGTACTTCAAATGAGCATAAACGATGTAATCATTTCTGTGAAATAAGGTTGCTGATCCAGCACTTGTCATTTTTTAACTTCCTTTAGAGGTGGTCTTCAAGGCTACTATACTATACTAGCACTGCAGAAGTGCGGAGTCAGTGGGATAATGCGCCATGAACACACGTCAATCAGATTCACTTTAACAAGGTATGGCATCAGAATGGCGCCATGGGTCAACTAGTTTAGGGGGAGTTCATATTTGCTTTTGAAAATGTTTTTTGGTTAAGCCTTATAGCTTTCAGCTAAAAATAAATAGTAGTAGTTAAAATAAGTGACTTCTAGAAGGAGGGATGAGCGGTGTAAAAGGTGAGATGCGTACGTGTGATGTGAGTGAGATACAATCGTGATTCCTTGCTTATCTCTAGAACGAGTAGGTAGTGAAAAGAGTAGAGAGGTTGTTTTGAAAAGCCAGATGTTTATATTGATTTTTGGTTTTTCTAAGTAGAAGTTAGAAGCAGAAGCTAGTATGAATAGGGTTTTAGCCATTCTCCGACAGCCTTTTTTTTAATAGCTGGTAAACAAAAAGTTGATTGAATGATAAGGCAACTTTCGTCCGAGTAGATTATTTAACGGTCAACAAAAATCAGTCATGACCTTGATTAATCGTTGAACCAGATTCCTCGTTACAGTGAATCTAATGACTCTAGTTAGGGACAATGCATTTGGCCTTCCTCGCATCCTCTGCCTTTGTGAAGGAAAGGCACGGCGCTTCGACGTTGGATCAAGAAGGAAAGGTTGAGATTGTTTCTGGTAACAATCACTGACCCAACTCACCCAACTGCTGCGTCTTCTCAACTACAGTAGTAGTGAACCGTTTCGGCGCCCCCGCCACTCTTTGGATTTCGGTTTCCGGAAGGCGACTCGAAAATTGTCTCGTTCTAGAGCTCCTAGATCTACGAGTTAGGTTTCTTCACTCATATTTTTTTTCCCTCCTTTGTTGGTCTGATGGGTTGTCCCATCCAAGTTCCAAAACCCGGAACCGAAAGAAATCCCGACTGGCGGCCGGTAACGGTAACCGGCCGGTTATCCGAAAAACTGACAAAAAATTGTCACAATTTGAAAATCAAAACTTGAATTCTGGGGTATTTAAAACCGGTAACCGAAAAAACTGTTCGGTAACCAAAAAACCGGCCAAAATTCGAAAATCACAAATTGATACCGATCAGTTTTTTCGGTTATCGGTCTTCGCCTCCTCTCTGCCGCGGCCCACGGCAATGCGACACCGCCCCCGCCTCCTCTCCGCCAGTCCGCCGCGAGCCGCCCCCACTGCTCACTGCTGGTTCCCGGTGAGCTACTGCCTTATTGTATGTCAGTATGTATGAGTGACAGTGTGACAGATTGTCATTATGAGTGTATGACTATTTGAGTGATACTGTGATAGTGTAGTATGTCTATCGGTCTATTAACTTGCTATTTGAATTTTTGCGGTACTAGAATTAGAAATACATGATGAAGAGGATAAAGACATTGGCATCTTATTTTCCATCGCAATCCAATTCCAATCAAACTCCAGAAATAATAGGAACGGGAGGTAGTAACACCCCACAAAATAATTGCCGTGTTGTGCTTAATCCGAATCACATTGTTGCCGATCCTAGGCTTCGGAAACCAATTGAAGAGTTAGATGTGGATATTAGGGATACTACTAGAAAGGAGTATTTGCTATTGGGACCATGCCGACCATTTGGCCATAAATTTCCATGAAAAATGATAGGCGGTAAGATAAGAAGCTTTCATGAAGAATGGTTCAAAAGGTATGATTGGTTGGAATACAGTGTTGCTAAAGATGCTGCATGTTGTTTTTTATTGCTATCTCTTCAAGCAAAGGAGATCTAACAACTTTAGTGCTGATGCATATACAAATGTGGGGTTTAGTTATTGGAAGAATGCAATTCAATCTTTTAATGAGCATGTTAGTAAAGTTGATAATGCTCACAATAAAGCTAGAAAACATTGTGAGGCTTTTAAAAATCAGAGGCAAAGTGTGGCACATGTATGGGCTAGTTCAACCAAGAAGGAGGAAGAATATTTGGCTCATATTACTATTATTTTAAGTGTTGTAAGGTTTCTTTTATTGCAAGTTCTTACTTTTCATGGATATGACGAATCTTGTAGATCAAATAATAAGAGGAACTTTTTAGAGATGATGAAATGGTATAAAGAGAATGATAAAGATATTGCAAAATTGTTTGATAATGCTCCTAGAAACCATATAATGACTTCATCAGAAATACAAAAGCAATTGTGCAAAGCTTGCACAGAAGAGACCACTAAAACCATTATGGATGATTTGGAGATAAACAATTTACCGTCCTTATCGATGAGTCTCGAGATGCATCTATTAAGGAGCAAATGGCTGTGATTTTAAGGTTAGTATATGATGTTTGAAATTTTGGATTGCTTTATTATTAAAAAAACCGACCATATTAACTATGCTTCTTGTCCCATGTAGACATGCCAACAATCAAGGGCAGGTGATTGAGAGATTTATTGGGATTTAGCATGTTTCTGATACGACATCATCTTCATTGAAGATAGCCCTAGATGCTATGTTTGCTAGTCATGGTTTATCTATCCATAAATTGCGAGGGCAAGGATATGATGGAGCATCAAACATGAGAGGAGAATTCCATGGGCTGTAAAGATGAGTATTGGATGAAAATCCATATGTTTTTTTATATACATTGCTTTGCTCATCAATTGCAATTAGTGGTTGTTTATGTTGCCAAGTGTTGTTCTTCCATCTTAGATTTCTTTAACTATATCACTTTGATAGTCAACACTGTTAATGCTTCTTGCAAGAGACACGATCAATTGGCCCAAGAAC